>RJWM01014310.1:0-50859 GCA_004363535.1 Dasyprocta punctata
TGTGAAGACATGGACACTCAGTAGCCTGAGTGAGACCAGAGACCTTGGACCTGTCCGTGGCACCTCCCGAGGTCAGGCCCCTGGGAAACGGTCAACAGAGTGCACGGTGAATTTTATCCCAGCTGGCACACAGGTGTGATGAAAATAAAACTAACAACAGGAGACGCCTGTGCCTCTTCTTTGATGGAGGAAGGGGGAGGAAGGGAAGTGGTGTGTGTGAGGAGGAAGAGACCAAGGAACTGCAGGGTTGTGGTTCTGAGTGATGGATCCAAAGGCAGCAGATGTGGCAGAGTAGGACCCGCTCAGGCCTGAGTATTGAAGACAGATTTCTCCATTAAATTTTGTATTTGAGGCAAAAAGAGATGCTGTTTCTCTCCATGAGTGTAGTGTCTGGTATCTAGCTAGTGAGAGATAGCATAAATGGGATGGGAGAGAGCCTCCCGGGCAAAGCACAAACCCTAATTCTCTCCACACCTACCTCATAGTGGCACTTGTTGTTTCCAATCCGGTGTTGTAAGCAGAATAACAAAAGCTTTCCTACCAGAGACCCCAACAGTAGTCTGAAGCACTAAAATGATTGTATTGGACCTCACAATTCCAACACTGCTTTGGCCACTTCCTTGAAACGGAGTAATTGGATAAGTGTGGGCCAGTGGGAGTAATTCATGCTTGGCGTGTACAATAAAAGGGGGCATTGCTTGTTGACAAGTGTTGTGACTCAGCTTTTTATTTTAGACAGTTGTATATTTAAATGCAGTTGTAAGAAATTATACAGTTATGCCCTGTGCAACTATAGCCTTGCCCTCAATGGTAAAATTTTGAAATACCACTATTGACCAATATCTCAATTGGATATTGATATGGATGCTGCCAGATGTCCAATAATTGCTACAACATAGGGATCCTTCCTGTTCCCTTTTAGAAATACATCACTTCCTTTACACCCACACCCTCCTCATCCCTGGAAACCACTAGTCTGTTATTCATTTATATAATATATTTTCAATAATGTTGTCAAATGAATTCACAATGATATGGCAGATATTGTATTGCTTTCTAAAAATTTGATTTATCTGGAGATTCTCCAAGCTCTATATGTATATGAAGAGTTCACCCTTTTGAATTCCTAAGTAACATTCCAAAGAGGGTGTATACCAAAGATTTTATTTCTTTGATAAGTTTTGAGGTCTGCCATGAGGCACATCCATGCATTCTGTGATGATGGACCAAAGTCTTCGAAGTCTTCATTTTTTTCAAGCTGGAGATGCCTTACCAGAGATTATGGAGTTCCTCCAGCCTCGTGCCCAAAATGCTTTCATGAAGCTGCAGGCTCCAAGCTGGCTTTTATCTCCTAGGTTTTGGAAAGGGTAAGGACTGCTCTACTGAGCAAGAACCAAGGAGGTTTGTTATGTTCCCTGTCTGTAACCATTATGCACCCCAAAATATGGGAATAAACTATGCAATTTGTGAAATCATAGTTTGATCATCTACTCTTCTCCACCATACACAACATTGCTATCACAAAACTAGAGAGTGGGGAATAGACTGCTCTATAGTGTCTAGAATCAGAAAGTACCTTTAAAGCCAGTACTGGGGTAGAAAATGTAAACAGTCATTGATGAATTGTTAGAGACTCCATGTGGAAAGCTTGAGAGTTAAAAACTACCTTTAGCTGTATTTGCTCATTTATAATATTTGCTCTTGTTATCTGTGCTTTTGGCATCTTTTCAAAGAAAAAAAAGACATTTGCCTTTTCTAATGCTCTAAAGCACTTCACATCTGCTTTCTTTTACTAATTTCATAGTTTCAGGTAAAACATCAAAACTTCATCTAGTTTATGCTGATACTACATAATCTAGCAAGCAAGTCTAGGTTCATTCACCTGCAGGTGGCTATCAAATTTTCACAGCACCAAATATTTAAAATCCTGTCCTATTTATCCTGTTTGCTTTTACTGTAACAAAACAATATTATCTGATGATGAACATATAAAAAATAAGGGGTTATTTTGGCTCAGTTTTGAAGGTATCAGTCCGTACCAGTCCACGGTCAGTAGGCATAGCTTTGGTACCTGTGCTAAGGCAGTAAGTTAGGGTGGAGGATGTTCAGGATGGACCTCTTTACCTGATGGCAGCTGGGAAGCAGGGAGAGGAAGGAAGAGACCAGCATCCTACAGCCCCCTTCAAGGGCTCTCCTCATGAGCTGAGACATCCCAGTAGGTCTCCTCTATGAAGTTTCCACTCTGCTCAGTGTCCCCACAGTTTGTGCACCAAGCCTTTAATCCATGAACCCTTAGGAGACACTTATGCAAACCATAGCAGATGAGTCGGTTACAGTTAGGTTGCAAACTGAAAACAGATTCTTGTTATGCCCTCTCCTCAGTCAAGCGAGGATAAGAAAGACTGGTTGGCAGAAATTCTCCTAGGAGGAAGAGATTGGCACAAGGCAAATGTGATTTTTTTAATATGTAAGTAGGAAGGGAATGGAGGTTAGAATACATGTGAAATTATGAACAGCAGAAATGCACTGGAAAGTTGTTCAGGGATTCAGATTAAAGAATATTGAGACAGAGAGAATTGGGGGAAGAGGTATACTGATAAGCCTATGGGAAAAAAACACCAAATATGAAGACTTTTTTAAAAAAAAATTAAATTTGCTTTTAAAGAGAATAAACCAAATCAAAATAAAACAGAATAAAGCCAATCAAAACAAAACAGTGAAAGTGATACTGGACTTCAAAACAGGATAATAGGAAATCAACAATGGCTACCATAATGCCTCTTGTTATCTTCAAAATTGCTGCCCATACCATCGGACATAATGAAATCAAACAAAACAGAATAAAATAAAACCAATCAAAATAGAACATTGAATAAAACAGAACAATAAAATGGAACAAAACAAAACAAAACAGAATAATATTGGATTTCAAAAACAAGACAGAAGAAAATTCACCATAGTTGCTATATTGCATATTGTTATCCTCTAACTAGATGCTCAGACTACCAACTTTAGGCCTGCAGTCAATCAAACAACATAAGCATAAGTTATTTTTGTACCTCAGTTGCTATCATCTCAGTCTGTGTTCCTCTGAATCAGCCAGTTGCTTACTGGGGTGTGGGGTGTTCTTGTCACACAGCCTGCATGCCAGCGGGCTCACGGGAAGGCCAAATTAGCTCCTTGTTTCTCCTTTTGGACCCTGCATGGCTGCCACTGCCTTACAGGAAGGGCGAATTGGTATGAAGAAATTCGTATGGCATTTTAATACTCACAAGAGTACCCATGACCAAATAGTACTGAAAAATCAAGACGTGACCACTTGATATCTGCCAGGCTCTGTCACTGACAACGACAGTGCTACACAGTGGCCTGATGTGTAGAGTAGCCATGGTGGAAGGGATGCACGCTCTGTATGAGGTCACCACTGTGGGATCCTAGTCATCCAGGCTTATCCAGGTACTGCTGCTGCCGCACATTTAACCTGCCAGGGACAAAGACCAGTGCTGAATCCCCAATGTGACATCATTCTTCAGGGAGACAACCTATCCTTGTGTGGATGAGTCTGTCCCAGAGGGAGCAGAGTTTCTCCTTTAGTGGAAATTGTACATGTGTCAATCTTAGCAGACTGAAAATTTTCTCTTCTCTTTGGATTCGTGTCTAGCCTGGTAAACTATAAATGACTAGTGCCATTAAACGTATTGAAAATCATGATATCCATGGGGGGGAGTCACACCAGAGACTGGAGAAGAAAGGTGAGGGATTCAGCCATAGCACATGTTTTTATTTCTAATACTGCAGTAAGCGTGGTCCTGCCTCAGGTACAACTTGTTGGGGAGCTTTGGATTTGACCACCTACATAAACTCATGCACACACATATGTTTTTGAGAAACTCGTTCCATTAAAATCCAGCAAAAATGTCAAGATGGTTTCAAAAACTATCCTAATTTACTTTCCAAGACAAGGATTAGATTATGCTACATGTCAAACTACTTATCATCTATTTGGGAAAGCTTGATAGTGTGTTATTTTGCTTCTCAGGCATATAACCCAGGCTCTAAACATCATAGTCCAAAGTTAACTTTTATGTTAAAAAGGCTGTTGCTACTGGAGGGATTTCAGGGTAAGCAAAGGGACAGGCAGATCCTTTTGCATGACATGAGTGAGGGCATTGATGCTGGTAAGGTCCCATAGGAGTAGAGTGCACCCATTTCTTGCTTATTTTATGTTCTTAACTGAGGCCAAGTTTCAGTGTTTTGGACACAGGCTCTTCATAAACCATGGGAGATTTTAAAAAATATTTTTATGACTACAGAAATAAACTCAGAGAAAGAGCTGAGTTCAGGTTGGGAGGAACGGGAAGAGAGTAGGCTCTAGATGACCTTACAATAAAGGTCTAATCCTAGACCTGTCACTTACCACACAGGAATCCTGAGAAGCTTCCTTGTCCATTAGGCCTCAAGTTCTTCATCTATAAAACGGAGTTGGTACACATTTTTGTTGATAGGACTAGTACAATGCTATAAATGTCTTAAAACACCAGGAGGAATGTCTGATGTGATCAAGTATTTGGTGATAAGCAGCTGGTTCTAGTGTTACCTTGACCCTGGAAACTACCTTTGTCTTCCTGGAAAATCTGTGTGCATGTTTCTCAGGAAAGTCGCAGGTTAATGAAAAACTGAATTTAAAAAAAATCAGGCAAAAATGTGACTCACTAATTCCTTTCTCTGGTATATTCCCTCAAATATTATATATTACTTGATTAGATGTTGGGGAGTCTATCTCTGCTGGAACCAACTAATTCATAGCTTCTGAAATTTGGGTGAAGAAACATATTCTCCTCCCTGCCATATTCTCTTCTACTGGAACAACTATTTTCAATCATATCACTGTCACTGAATATCTAGCTTTACAGCTTCTATGACAATGAGGCCTGGACATGAAACTACGGGACTTAATGTTTGCCCTGCTGGTTTTTGGACTTGCTTTGGTCCCATTCCTTTCTATTCTCTCATTTATACCTTTTGGAGTGGTAATATTTATCTTGTGCCATTGTATGTTGGAAGTGTTTAACTTTTCATTTGTACAGGAGCTCAAGGTTAAGAGTTCACCTTAAATTTTGGAGGAGACTTTTGACTGAGACTTTTCAGCAATCCTGAAACTGATAGGACTTTGGCAACACTTAGATATAGACTAAATGACTTTTCATAAAGAGTTGTGTACAGCCTTTGGTGAGCCAGGGGTTGAATGTTATGGTTTGCATCTAGGTGTACCCCCAAGGCCACATGCAGTTCTAGTTGGGGGTTTTTGGAGGTGCCTGGATCTAGGGTGTGTGATGCTGAGATGAAGGATGCAATGCTGAGATCAAGGATGCCATGGTAGAATTAAGGGTATGAGTGCTACCTGACCTAAGGATGGGCAGCTTGGATAAAATAAAAGGGAGAGAAAAAGGGTTGTCTCTTGTGGCTTGTTGCTTACTTCTGCTGCTGCAGCTTGTCTTCTGCAATGCCCCTCTGCCATGCCACGCTGCCTTGAAGCTGGCCAACTATGATCTGAAATCTCTACAAACTGTGAGCCAAATAAACCTTTTATTATTAAAAAATAAAAAGAAAAATAATTAAACCCTGGTCAATCTAGTGACAAGGCCAACTCAGCACAGATGCAGTTCCATGAATTTTCAAGCAAAGTACATGTCCTGAGAACACTAACATAAACTTCCTCCAAATAGGAAATAATTGTAAACTGGTCCAGATTAGGAGCTGGTAAAAGAGAGGGGGGACATACTAATGAATAGTGAGAAGTGTCCCTGAAGGGAGAACCACTTGGTCAGGCAGCCATCTGATCACTGGTGTTAACAGGCCAATGTGACTGGCCATATCCTCATATACATCTTGTAAATGCGTTGAAGCAAACTGGACTCAGGAGGAGAAGTTGTTCTTAGCAATGCAGTCAACTGGGCACTGCAAGAATCTGGAATGTGGACACTCTCCAGCAGAGAGCAGAGCACCTGGCCAGGGACTTTAGGGCCTCACTTCACCAAAGAGTCACCCTTATCTCTCAGGAAATTTTTGCAGAGGCTGGGTATAAGTCCCATGGTTCTTGCCCTATATAGTGCCACTCTTCTGATATCTGTCCCAGGTGAAGATTCCTTTCAGCTTCCCCCATCAGCTAAAAGTGCTGCTCACAACAGTCTTCCATCCTCTCAGGCTTGCATCTCAGACCAAATGCACCTCATCGGAGGGTCTGACTGGGCCACACTGCAGCTGCATTAAAATCAGCTCCCTCAGAAGGAACTGTGATTAAGCCAAGTCTCAAAGTACAGCAACTCAGCATTAACCTATGGCTGTGCTGTGCTAGACTCCACTCCCTCAGTGCTCTTTTCATGCCAGTTAGGTCCTTGAGAACATCTCTTTGTCTTTCTAACATTTGTGTTACTCTTAGAATTCATCATCCTATGGGGTATATTTTATCTTCTCGACATTGGTAGTGCTCCTAGACTCCACCATCCTATAGGGTAGATTTGATCCTGCCCAGTCTAGAGTACTCATATCTCCACCACGGACACAGGGCCCTCCAAAGAACACACGTAGAATGAAGGTTTGGGGTCAATGTCCCTGTGAGCAGATGGATTTCTTTATTGACTATAAATTTCTCTAATACAATTGAAGAAACCAAGTAAATTCAGGTATACATATATTTTCTAAAATAATGCAAAACATGAAGCAAAAAGAAATAAACCAATTTTTCATTTTTATCCTTACAGATTTCCAAGGAAATTCCCAACCAAATGCTATAGTATCTTGTTCCACATCACAAATAAAATGAAAGATTTCCCAGTTGATTTTACAAAATTGCAAAAATTCTTACACTTGAACTCAAACAGCAAAATTCCAGTGTGATCAGTATCACGCAAAATCACATTTATAGCAGAAATCATGATCTACCATTAATATCACAAAACTAAAAATACATGTGAAATCAACATTATTTTTCAAATAAGATGTGAAAGCTACTTCAATCTTGCAAAAAAAAATAGGAACAGGCTTTCAAAAAGTTGTAATTAAAACGCATGTCAATTTCCAAGGAACCCAAATAGAACAGACATCATGATGCATATACTGTATTGTTCCATGCTCCTCTGGCCTCTTACTATTTAGAAAGCTAACTTCTCTCTACAAACACAGACTGAAGAATGTACTTCATTTCACATAGGACAAGAACTGAGGAACCGATGTAGCTGTGAATTCTCCCTATCCTTGGCATGTGCCTTGTCTCCTCAGTGACCCATAGTTCATGCATGGGCATCCTCTTGCTCCTCTCTCGAAGCTTCTTCATATAGATGTGTGTAAGACCTGGGATCTCTCCTACAGACCATGGCCAAATGCTGTAGGACTTTCATCTTGCTGGTTTCAGCACGGGCCCTTGGCCCCCACAGGAACTCATAGCGAGCAGGATCACTATCAGGCACCTTTCGATACTCCAGGTACTGTTTCTGTACCAAATCCTCGGTGATGAATTTCCAGGGCTCCAAAACAAGAAAGCGCTTCCACTGAGGTAACATCTCCCTCACTGTCACTACTTCCCACATGTCCTCCTCACTAGCACGATTGCCCTTCATGAAAATGACAGTCAGGATGACTATCAGGAGGTCAATTTTAGGAATGATCTCTTCGTCACCTAGCATCCCATTATAAGTGAGGCCCAACACAGGGATGAGGACATACATGTGGCCAGGGGGATCCACTTCTCTCACTTCAATGCCACAACCCAGACGCATACACTTACAGACTTCCCTGAAGATCAGAGAGAAGAGCCCCTGGTAATCCTCGTCGATACTGTGCAGCATTTCTTCCTTGGTGATAAGCTCCTTCTTTTGATATTTGAATAGCAAAATTGGCACCAATTTAGCTATCTTGTCATCTAGGACCACATTTAGGATCTGAGGGACTAGCATGTCCTGCAAGCTACCTGCACTCCTCTCATCTTGCCTGCTGGAGCCCTTATTGGATTGGCTATTTTGATTGAAGGCCATGACAGTGGGGAGGAGTGACGACCCTCTGGATTCTTGGGATAACTAGGTGTCTCAGCCCAAGGAAGGCACTTCTGTTGGTGTGGTATGGGCTCAAGTATAGGAGCAGGTGGTGGCAGAGGAAGCTGTGGCTGCTACTGCCTGTCGCTCGGGTTTGAGAACCTGCAAGTGCACCAGGCCTTGTGTCCCTCTTACACAGGACAGACTTCCACTGGCTTTCTGCGTTGGTTCTTCTGACTATAAAGATGTTTGGATATTCCTTCAGGACAGCAAGGACTTGATGAGGACTCAGATGCCTGGAGGAGAGACAGACTGTAAGTATTCTCAGCTGAGAACAACACTCTTGTTAGCTCCCAAAATGCTCAATTCCTGGTCTTCTCTTTGGGTTGTGCTCCAGGGCTCTACAGGCTACTGTCCTCTTGGAGGCACTGACTCTAAGATCCTGGGATGAAGTGAGAATGCTCCTCAGGCTGCAGTTTTACCACATAGTGCCAGCTGTAGGGCAGGCAGCAGGGGAAGCGGGGCCTAGGCTCAAGGAATTCCCTCTGTTCTTGGCAGATGGAGCACAAGATACAGATTCAAGGCACAGACTTCACCTTGACTCCTGACACTGCCTAGGCCTCTTCTGCTGTGTGAACTGCGGAAACTGCTCCAGACCAAGACCTCCACTGCTGGGTTCTTGGAGCTCTTGTAAGAGGCAGGGGCGCCTCTCAGGCTGCAGACCGCAAGCACAGTCCTGCTCCCTGAGACCTCACAGGAGAGGTGGGCTGGAATTGGTGAGGTCCACACTATTCTGTGTGGATGATTCCCTGTCTGTTCACTCAGGGTACACATCTGCCCTTGAGTGGGGCCTGGACCCCAGCCCTCTACAGGCCTGAGGCAAACTCTCAGTAAAAGGATCTCCCTCCATGATAGGGAACAAAAGACAATAAGGGAAACACACATTTGGCCACAGCTGTCTGGGGGCAATAGCTGAAGTTTAAAAAATTCATTGGGGTACATATGCCACAGGATGGGAATCTGCTGTATTCTTATCTTGATAAATGGGTAGGTCTGGGCCTCTCCTTAGGATGTCCTGCGGCAACCTTCTTGAAACCACAGTCCTATCTTTGCGAGCTATTCAAAGAGGAGGTGAATGGGAGCCAGTTCACTTGTGGTCCTGGGTCTGATGACAAGTGACAGAAGGGAAAGGTTGATGCTAGGGTGCTGTGTGTTCCGTTGAGGGGTTTCCTTTGTCCTCATCTACACTCCTGACAAAGCCTGGGGTCCTACTTTTGCTTTCCCAAGTCCAAGTCCCCGTACAAAGCCCTCATCTCCCTGAAACCAGTAACCCAGAACTGAGACAGCAGTCTAAGTCTCTTACAGACCTGCCTAAGCTTTCTGGGAAGACTCATAGGTATAGGGTGGAGGTGCAGCATACCCTCAGTCTTTCCTTAGGATCCTTGCTTTGGCACTTGGCAGACCTAGGCACCTCTGGGTCTGATGACCAAATGGGAATCCCTGTGTCAATATGAAGATACTCTCTCATAGCAAGTTCCACAACTCCCTGAGATCTCCAGAATTCTCAAAAGAAGTGAACGGGCACCCAACCCATAGCCTGTGCATAGGGACTCCATGCCTGACAGCAGGACCTGTGCTCATATGTTTTGAGATGAGGTAGCCCCCCTATGTGCTTCTGTAGTTTCTCCATCTTCTTCCTGTCTGGGCCTAACTTTTTTCATCACCATCCCTGCAGAGAAGAAATGCCCTCACCTACTGAGACCAGCATCCTATCTCCCTGATAACTGTCCACTCTGCTGCCCATGGTAGACGTGAGCATGCCATTTAGGACCTCCCAGGGATGACCCAGTGGACAGGAAACCTTGTGGGATTTGTTGCTTCTGGGGTGAGGACACCCTCAGTCCTCAGGAAGGGTCCACAGTTTGGGCCTGTCATTTCCTGGGGGTCCTCCTCTTGCTGACAATATGTAACTCCCTCTGATGACTTGTGTTTACCTCTTGGACCAAGGTCCTCACCCCCCTGAGTGCACCCACCTGCAACCATTTAGCAGAAATGTGAGCAATTTATATGCTGTCACCCTTACTGGGGACTCCAGGCTAATAGTAGGAGAAGCCAGGCTCTGTGGGGGGTCCCTTATTTTCATGGGTGTGGATTACCTTCCTACCTTGTATGCTGGAAAATGGGAGAGTGGTGAGTGGCAGCAATTCAGACTTTCCGAGATTTGAAATCCAGACTCTGGGAACTCACAACTTGGGGAGAAAAAAAAAAAAGAAAAAGAAAAGAGAATTATATCCCTGGGAATCTGGCTGGAAATGACATGAAAAGTAAAAACTACAGACCTATAAGAGAAAGATTAATTGTGGAGAAGAAAGCAAATCAGTCTGAACTTTCACCCTTGCTCTTGGTTCTTGGGAAAGGGACTGAATATGCAGAATCAAAGGGGAACTTGGTGACTGCAGGAGATCCCAGGAAGAAAAGGAGGTGGTTCAATGGGACAGTGGTTGACATCATCTGCAGTGACAGTGTGGAGTTCTGCTCCCTCAGAATCTATACGCAGGAAACAGCAGGGTGAGTGATCCCTGTACAGATGCCCACCATATTCTTGGAGACTGCATGGGTTCCATTCTGGAAAAGGGTGAAGTATTTGAACAGGGGCCTCAGAACAGCCGCGACACAGTTTTACTTGAGGGTTCCCAGTGTTACCCTGCCATAGTGACTGGGTGAGAGAAACTGTGGGCAGGAAAGGAGCTGCTGTGAGACATGCTGAGAGGTTTGATCTCAGCTGGGAGAGGCACAGAGCCTGCCTCCCGAGGCCAGAGGTCAGGCTGAGCCTGAGTTTCTCTGGATTTGAAAGTCTCTGTGCTTGTTTTTCAAGTCCTTGCCCTTCTGCCTGCATCCAGCACAGATCTGGGGTCTGGCTGCCTTCCTTATCTATCAGGATGAGCAGGAGCCTGCCTTGGCGTGGACACAGATACAGCCTGAGAAAAGCAGAGGGGCCTCTGAGAAAATGGAGACTTGTTAGACTCCAAAATCCTGGATCCCGAAAGAAAACTATTAATTTAAAATCACAAATACATTTTTTCATTATTTTCTTTTTTCACACCTCTTTTTCTTTTAATTTTTCCTTATTTTTATTCTCCATGTAATTTCTCTTTTTCTCTCCCTTTTTTCTGTTATTTTCAACTTTCCATCAGTTTTTTCCTGTTACCTTTACCTAATTCAATAAACATCCTGCTAGTCCTTAATAGGACACTTTGTCCTACTTGTCTCTTCTCCTTCTTACATCCCGTAGTTTGAGCTTTCATATTTTTCTTTTTGAGTGCTCCCTTTTTCTGCCCCTTATATAGTTACTAGTATAACCATTAAGCTTCATTAATCTTTGTATAGTTCACTATATAAAATTAATGTTGAATTTTTCTACCATTAACTATGCTACAGCTGTCGTATTTAGTGCATATTAACTGTATGTCAATATTTGGGTAGTCTTAATATTTGTACTATAATTGTGGGTTTCTACTCAATGGTAAAAGGTCCTACTTAATTACTTCTTATTATATGTTAATATCCAGGTTTTCTAGGATGATACCACTGTTACCGGGGTCACATAATTGTCATTAATCGATTTTCCTTGCCTGACAATATCCAGATTACTTTTGTGACATTAGTAATACCAATGCACATTGTCAGAGAACTCGGTGTTGAGCCAATTACACTACATTCTCCCCTTCCAAATTCACAGAGGTGGTCAGATCTTAGGGAAGAGTTAAAGGATTTTAGTTAGCTATGCCTAAAGTACGTAACTGAAAAACAGACTAAACAGATCTCTGTATTACCAACAAAGACTTTGTAATCTAACAGCCATAAATTTCAGCACAAAACAAAACAAACAATAGAAACATGAGAAGACAGGGCAATAAAATGCCTCCCCAAACTCCTAACTGCTCCAAAGCCAATCCATGGGGCAGGGAGGGGGAAATAGCATAAGCCACACACACCAGTTACTTGCAAGGATAATAGAAGCGGTTAGAAAACAGACCAAAGTTGTTTTTACCAGGATCACAAAAGATATAACTAAACAGATAATGGAAGTAATAGCCAAAATGATCAAAGAACTTTTAAAATACATTGATAAAAAGTCAGCTGATCTAAAAATGATGCAAAACACGAATGAACAGTTTAGCAAAGAATTAAGAGTCCTTGAAAAGTTTTCAATTAGAAATCCAGGAGGTTAAAAATTATATTGAAAGAGCCGGGCGTGGTGGCGCACGCCTTTAATCCCAGCACTCGGGAGGCTGAGGTAGGCTGAGCGTTGTGAGTTCGAGGCCGGCTTGGGCTACAACGTGAGCGCAAGGCCGACCTGAGCTACATACTGCGACCCTGCCTCAAAAAACCAGGGCCGGGAGTTTGGCTCAGTGCCTTAAGCACCTGCCCCGGCAGGCGCGAGGTTGTGAGTTCAATCCCCGGTGCTGAAAAAAAAAAATTATATTGAAAGTATGGGCAGCAGATGTGAGCTATATGTAGACCGAAATAGAAGATATGGAGCCTTTTAAGGACCAACAGTTCAAAGACAGGTTAAAAGCAAAAAGAGAAATTTGAAAATGGATCCAACAGGTGATAGATGATGCAAAGAAGACTAATCTAAGAGTAACTGAATTAAGTGAGAAACGTAAAGATAGCACAGATGGCGCAAAACAAAACAAAACAGCACCCTGTTTATAGAAATACTAGTAGAAAACTCCCCAAATTTAGGAAAATATATGAACACACAGTTAATATTGAGGCATATAGAACTCCATAAAGCCATGACCAAAAGAGAACTTCTGCATGTCACACCATTGTGAAAATACCATCATTCCAGCACAGGGAATCTTAAAAGCTGTCAGTTAAAAGCAATGAATCAGTTGTAAAGATAACCGCATTAAAATAACAGCAGAATTCTCAACACAAATTTTAAAGCCCAGAGGGCTTGGGGTGAAATGTTTCAAGACCTAAAATATAACAACTTCTAACATTGACTTAATAACTAATAGTAAATAGTGAGCTAGATCTTCAGCATAGTGGAAGGGAATCAAGAGATGGAGAAAGAAGCCAGGGATATAGCTCGGTGGCACAGCACCTGCATGGCAAGCACAAGGTTCTGAGTTCAATCCCCAGTACCAAGAGATGGAGACTGTGGGGAGAGAGGAAAGAGGGGAGGAACATCTGATAAAAAAGGGGGAAATTGGGAGGTGTGCACATACATCAAGTTCCTATGAAGAATGATCTTTATGTACTCTGCACACATATATACACACACACAGTAAATCCTTGATTTGTAATCATAATTTGTTCTGGAAATATGCTTGTAACCAAAGCACTCGTATATCAAAAAGAATTTCCCTATAAGAAATAATGGAAACTCTGATGATTTTTTCCACAACGCAAAAATATTCGTATAAAAACAATGACAAAACTGTAACATACCACTTAATAATAAAGAAAATATAAAACAAAGAAAAATTAAAAAAACACCAAACTAACCTGTATTTACCTTTGAAAATATTTATGGCTGGTATGAGAGAGATTAGGGAGGAGAGTTGTTTGGTAGGACAACTTTCCCACACTACTTGGATTGCAAGACATCGCTCATTTATCAAGTTAAAATTTATCGGAAATATTTGATCATCTTGCAGTATATTTGCAGAACAAGTTACTTGCAACCCAAGGTATATATACATATATGAATAAAGAGGCCCAAAAGATGTAGAGAGGGGAAAGGTGATGGGAACAGGATAAGAAAAAAGAATTAAGGTCTGTCATGTATATGTACTAACTCCCCACGATGAATGTAATTATTATGCATTATAGACACGTACTAACAAGAAGAAAAACACTTTCACTCCTCACCCGGGTTCCTCTCCTTGATTCGCAGCAGACCCTGGCCTGCTCCCTTTGCCGACAGGACGTGTCTCCTCCTGTGCCCTGGTGAAGATCCTCACAGTAAGGGCCACCTCCTTGGGACCTGGAAGACAAAAATGAAGCACATCTGGATACCTCTATGTGGAGTTTTTTCAGACTGACAGAGGAAAATCCAGAGGCCCTCACTGGTCTGGTGGGGGCTCAGGTGGTCGGTCACATTTTCCCGCTGCTGACCTTTGAATGCATTTGACAAAAAAATTCCACCATCTCCCTAGGACAGCAGAACTGGAAGTACAGGATAGGGTGACTGTTTTCCACAGTCCTGCCTGAGGCCACCCCAGCCTGCCAGCAGGACCAGGCTTTTCATATCTTGGATCTGCTGACCTGTGGTCACGATGCTCAGACCAAGGCCCCCTCCTGCCTGATACCAAGAACTAGGGGCAAAGGTGCACTGCATTCCCAGGGGCTGACATCTGGGGGGATGGCACCTTCTGATCTAGGGACCAATGTTCCCTCAGTGTCCCTATAATTCCTCCTTTTGAGTCCTGGAAGCAGGAGCAGCCCTCTGAGAACCTGAGACCTCCTCCCTCAGATTCTAGTTGGGAATGCAGGACAGCACTCAGATGGAAAGATTAGGCAGGCAGGTCCCATCTGTCATGCGTCCTGGGGCCCACAGTCCTGCCTCATTTCTCATCTTGACTGGGCCAGGGCTGGTGATACCTCTTCCTCGAGTCTTTGCTCCTTATTCAAAGATCCTAAGGTTTTCAAATTCTGTTGCAGAAGTCAGGAATCACCCACATGGTGCTTCCCTGGACTCAGAGCAGGGAAAAACTTCTGAGGGGCCCTTCCAGTTCTGGAGTGTAAAGCACAACCTTCTGTGACACAGACTGTTACTACACTCAGAACTTCACTCATAGAAATTGGGAGAGCACGCATCAGGGAACCGTGCCCAGTGACTGATGGCCGACACCTGGGGCAGACGGGTCTCCCACGGGGCTCTCTATTGTGTTGTAGTGGGTACCTTCTTTCTTTCCTATAGGTCTGGAACTTGGTTTCTGGCAGAGCCTGAACCCACCTATCTGCTTACCTGAATGTACCATTTCACACCAAGGCTCTGACTTCCAGGTCCCTTGGGGCCAAAGTGGGGAGAGAATTTGTTCTGATAAGCCTGGCCCTATGTGGCCCAGGTCTAACAACAGAGATGGATCTGGATAATTCAGAGATCCTCTCTCTAGGGTGGGCCTAATTCATTTCCCTTTCAGGATCTCACTTCAACTGGTAACAGCGTCTCTGCTCCCCTCACCTAAAGGGTAGATCTCAGGATAAGGCTGTCACTTCTCTCTGACCCCACATGCTGAAGTCATTGAATGTCACACAGTATCTTGCAGGAGATTTCACGGGGCTGACAGGAGGTAGTGTAGGGTTTGTCTTGGGGCCCTCTATACACTGTTAAGCCTTACTTTGGTCTCTCCCGAAACCAGGAACCCATGCCCTACTTCAACCACAGTGTGCTCCTCTTTGGCCAAAGCATTTGACATGCAGAGATTTCTAAGGCAGAAAGACCATCATGAGGGTGGGGAGTGGAAGTGGAGTGCCCTGGCGAGTGTGTCCCAGGTACAGGGCTGACAACACAGGCAGGTGTGTATTATTTGGGGACCCGCAGCCTGGCTTCTACACTTACCCCACAGCCCCTCATCTTGACCTAGCTCAGCCAAGATCCTCTCTGCTGCTCCCACCGTAAGCAGGGAACTCAGAATCAGGCTCTGAATTCCAGGGGTACCCTGAGACAAAACGGGGTGCTCACCTGATAATTCCGTACTGCACAGTGCAGGGCTGTCAACACAGGCAGATACCGGTGATTTTCAGACTGTCAGCATCACCTGGGGCTGGCCTTCTCACCCTCAGCCCCTGAAATTAACCCAAGCAATCCCGAATTCTATCTTCTCAGCCCACTTGAAGGGCAGACCTCAGAACAAAGCTCTGACTTCCAGGTAACCTGAGACAGACATGGGCGAGGGGCTCATCCTATTATATCTGCCTTCTGTGTGGAGCAGGTTACGAGCCTGAAGTTGACAGCTGAGCCTAGGCTGTCTTTCCTGCCGCCTGAAGCAGACCCTCGGAACAAGGCTTTAACTGCCCAGGTTGGTCCCTTGGGGCAAAATGAGCAGTCACCTGAGAATCCTGCCCTAGGGAACAGAGGACAGCAGAGATAGATCTAGATTATTCTGGGATCCCATCAAGATAGAGCTTCCTTAATACCCTCCCCAGGGCAATTCTTCACCGTGAGCTAACAGAGCCCAGGCCCTGTCTCATCTCCCCACAGAAGCACAGACCCGAGGACAAGGCTGTGACTCCCTGGATCCCTGGGCTGACAAGAGGAAGGTATTCATTCTCACAAATCTCCCTCTGTGTGGAGCGGCTCTGATACAGGAGGCAGATCTGGATCATCTGGGGTTCCTCTACCTGGGGAGGCGTTTGCTTGGTCCCCACAGCCCCTCACCTTGACCTCACTGAGCCTGGCCCTAGATGTTGCTCCCACCTGAGGTGCAAGGCAGGCAGCAGAGGCTTTTGTAAAACATTCTAAGACCCTCTCTCTGGGACGGGGCCTCCTTAGCCTCCCTCAGTCTTCGCTTTAACCTATCTGATGC
The DNA here is from genome assembly GCA_004363535.1 of Dasyprocta punctata. NCBI lineage: Eukaryota > Metazoa > Chordata > Mammalia > Rodentia > Dasyproctidae > Dasyprocta > Dasyprocta punctata. The sequence goes on from RJWM01014310.1 coordinate 16,574, forward strand.
CAGATCCACTCCTGACTAAAGCCTGGATCTCAGAAAAAGTCTCAGACTGCACTTTGGGCCCCTTGAGAACAAAGGGGTTCCAGTGTGAGACTCCTCTCCAGGAGTACAGGGCTGACAACACGGGTAAATCTGGATTGTTTGGGCACCGTCTCCTGGAATGGAGCTTCCTCCTCTAATTGAGGCTAGGCCTCTTTGTTTCCCTCACTTGATACCAAAAACTCAGATGAGACCACACTCTGTCGTGACCACATGAGGGCGCGTCAGTGGCAGTCACAAACAGCAACATGCCCAGGGTCTTCCAGGGCTGAATGAAGGAGAACAGGATTCTTGGGAGTTTCCTACAGGGGCAGCCACAGGATAGGAGGGGAGTGTCAGACTGTCATTTTTGCCCGGGCTCCCCAGCACCGACCTCCAAGGCCAGGCTGAGGAGCCCAGGCTTTTGGAGACCTCTTCAAGGACAGTAATGCCCTCCTGTGAGGTCCCTTCACCAGCCAGAGGCAGACCTCCCACCCTTTCCTTCTGAAAGACCGATGTTGCCTGGGAAGAGGGTGAGCAGCAGCAGGGGATTGGGGTGACCCCTGTTCTGTGACGTGAGCCAACTTTTCATAGCCCAGAGTGTGATTTTCCCATTTCAGTGCTCACTTGGACTCAGGAAGCTATTTTACATCTCTACCAAATGTCTGCGTGGAGTTAATATCAATAGAAAGAGAAAGTGTATAAAATGTCCCTGTAGACTATACTAATGTGCAGTATATGTGCACTTGTATCAGTTTATATATTATATATGTAGAATGAGTAAGTGTTTTATGTACATAGTTGCACAAATACATTTGGACATGGATGTAAGTATCCCACAAATGCTTATTTGATAAAAGTGTATCTACTCTTACACTGCATGATTCAGTTTTTACTTGCTGTTGTATTTATGGCACATGGGTTACATTCATTAAAATAGTGATGGATTTCAAAACCAGATCTCACCTGCTGCGGTGGTTTCAGGTGGTTACAAGCATGATTTCTGGAATCATATTGTTTGTCTCTTTTTTCCTGCTGTCCGGTGTTACCCATATGTCATTGGCATCTCTGGTATGAGGTGCTGCCTCAGCCCCTTCAGTGATACAGAGGCAGGAGTTTCAAAATTTTCCTCTGACTGATGCTGTCATGTGCTACCTGTGCAGCCCTCAGCTTCCCTGCCCCTATCCACCCACACACAGGGACCAGCTCCACAGTCTTCAGTCTCCCCCAGGCCTTCCTCATGTTCTGGTGTTTACACTGAGTTGCTTATGCGTGTTTGCTAGGTCTCTTATCTCTCTCTTTTATGTTGTTTTCCATGGTAAATTCCATCAGCACAAGACAATACCCACACTTTTTGTCATGTTGCTGCTACAATAATCACAACTGTAAGGAGCAAATGGTTAATTGGTTCATATTTTCAGTCTATAATAGACTGGTTCCAAGGCAGCAATAACATGGGAGAAGGTCTTGGAGGCACAAAACTGAGGTTCATGGTGGCTGGGAAGCAGAACTATGGAACAGTATAAGAGGGGAAGGGGCCAGAGACCATACATATTACTGAAGGTCAGGCTTCATAACCCCCTCCCACACACACACACACACACACACACACACACTTCCCCGACTGTCCTATCTTTAACTGCTAAGTTAACCTGCTTGTTGACCTGTCAGGATTAATGATAAAAACACATCTCCTATTAATTTAACATCCAAGCACATCTTAAACCATATTTAATCACCAAGTAAAGACAATGATGCCAAGTTCATAATTCATCCCAACATAATACAACCATCCCACATAGGACTAAAAACAAAATAATACCTTCTCCAAATTCTCAGCAATTCCAGAAATTTTCAAAAGCCAAAGTCCAATTCTCTTCTGAGACTCAAGGCATCTCTTAGCTTTGAACAACTGATTTGAGTTTTTATCCAATATTGCTAGCATGTCAAATGACTACCACAAAGGAATGAGGTAAAGAGAAGTATGTTTATACTGTGTGTCCAAGTCATTGTCTCCCTGATTGTTTTAGGACACTTGAGTATGAGTATGTCTTGTGATTCAAGTGTGCACTTGTTGATGTGGTTTCCTTTATCCCCTGAAACTCTCTTATCTTGCACGGTTCATATTGTATTTTAGATCCGTGTAGACATGGTGAACGTGTTCTGGCTCTGGGTGGGGCAATGCACAAATCTTCTCAAATAGGACAGGGGACCATATCTTGAGCTGTGGGTGTTGGCCATGGGCTACCTCTAAGTCATGCTCCAGGCCCACCTTCCTGAACCCAATCTCTTGCCTAAGGAGAGTCCTTCTGAAACATACCCTGAAGCCCAAGAAACATCTTGCAATGTGCCTGCCCGCACTGTTCCAGGTTCATGTTCAGTGACCGTGCTAGAGGAACGTTCCGCATTGTCTTTGCCACAACTTTAAACTACACGGCAGCCCTACACATGTGATTTTAACACCATTCTTGTTGGCACATTCATTTTCAAGGTTTGAATTAACCTGTACTAACCTCACTTTCAATTTCAGCAGACTTTGACAAACATGTAATCGTAGAAGAATCATAATTACAGTATTCTTCAGAATAGATTTCCTGTCCCCAAATTTCCCTGTCTTCACCTAGTCAACATTTCTGCCCTTCCTCCTCCATGAACCACTGTCAATCAGGAATCTTTCATCATCTCTCTTATATTGCCTTCTCCAGAATGTCTTATAATCATCCACGATAGAGCTTTTCAGAGTAATTTTGGTACTTTTGAGTTCCTCTCTATTATCTGGCTTAGTCTTGCTAAAGACATGCCATTATCATTAAACTGTTCAAGATTTCCTTACATCAGTTTCTCCACTTGCATTTCATTAGTTTCACACTAACATTCATTATTCCTCCCTTACACGTGCTCATTTATGAGTGAGTTTGCTCATCTCCTTTCTCTATGTGTTTTATGGGAGGCAGTTGTTTGAGGTCACGGACTGAGACTGGTCCCCTTGCAGTGCCTCAGAATGGGATTATGTTTGGCTATAGGTTCTTTAAAGAGGCAGTGGAGGTAAAGGAAAGCCATTAGGCTGAGCTTGCATTGCATCTGACTGGTGTCTTTTAAGCCAAGGGAAAGACCTAAATGAAGCCTCTGTATTTACTTGCCTTTAGTTATTTCTTTGCATTAACTTGAAAGATCCTTAGTTTGGGGGTTTCTACAGCTGAGCAGTCCTATTATTCTACCCTTAGCATTCGTATAGACACTGCCCTTGTCAGTTGGCTCATGATGGTAAAGTTTGCTTAGATAATGTTTCTGGGACGGAGGTGGGGTTGCTCTGGTGAACTCCACCCATGCTTCACTTGAGTTCAGGCAGTTGTCCATTGAGTGACATTTTGATGTCAAGGATCCAAAAATGCTACAGTGAGATCATGCTAATCTGTCGGTTTTCAGAATGTATGACCACTAGAGAGCTAGGATGATTTATTGTGCACGTGCAGACCACTGATTACTTCACCTCCAGTTTCATTTTCTCAGGCTTTACGGCATCCTCCCTCTATGTCATTAGTATCCCTGGGGTGGCAGATTTCAGGCTTGGTCTCCATCACCATGCTTGACTTCCTTGCGAAAAAAGTCTTTCTGTGTTACCACACTTGTTGCAATGATAAGCATGTTTTGCAGTGGACAGAAAGATGCTGGACCTCTCAATCCTTTTGAACAGAGGCGATTGGGACACATAGATTAGGAGATATCAGTGGCAGGCATGCGCAGAACATGACTATGTGAAGATACAGCATGTCTATGGCCTTCTTTGGGCCAAGGAAATGAGCTCAGGAGAATGCATTCATGTGGCAACTCCATCCCATTCTTCCAGCCTCCAGGACCATGAGAAAGTAAACGTCTGTGGTTTCAGTCACTCAGCCAGTGTGATTTTATGGGAAGCCTGGAAATCACATGGATGCATAGGAATGTACTGCTTCCCTTCCCTTTGTTTTGCAAACTTCCCCACTTTCCTCATCATTGACGTCTAATTTCATTGTATTTTGTTCAGAGGAAAATACTACATGAGTTCAAGCCCTATGAAACCTGTTAAGTTTACTGAGGGGTGTTTAGTGCTGCGCCGTGTGGTCTGTCCTGGAGGAAGTTTCATGTGAGTGTCAGACATATATTGATCCTGCTATTGTTGAGTGCAGTGCTCTTGGATGTGTGTTGGAACGCGTTATCTCATCCTACTGTTCTAGTCTTCCGTTCCCATGGTGGACTTCTGTATAGTTGTTCTGCCCCCCACCCCCCGCTTTTTTTTTTTTTTTGTCGGTACTGGGGATCGAACTTACAACATTGCGTCTGCCAGGCAGGCGCTTAAGTCACTGAGCCAAACTCCCAGCCCTACTTTTTTCTAGGCAGGGTGGCACCCTGCCCATTATTGAAAGTGTTGTGAATTTATCTGTTAGTGCTCCCACAACTAATGACAGCAGACTGGGTGGTGGCATGAAAAACATATCTGCTGAAAACACTGGAGGTTACCTCAACCAGATGAAAGTGCCAGAAAAAATTGTTGTTTTCTGTGGAGGCCTCTATTCCTGGTTTGCTGATGATCACCTTCTTATTTTTATCCCTGCAGAACTGATGATTGTTCCTAGGGTCTCCTTCATGCTATGCCAGCACTCTCTACCATTGAGTTACAACCTCAGTCTGTTTCTCTGTGTGCACTTGGAGAGGGAGGGAAGTAGCGAGAGACAGAAGGACGAGGTGGGGGAGGGAGAGAGGGAGGGAGAGAGAGAGACATTGACATCTATTGTCTCCATCTGTTCTAACAAGGACAACAGATGTACGGGAATTGGAATCCACACTGATGACCCAATATCCCCTTAAGTGTCTTCCTATGACCCACAAATCCAAGGGGAGTCAAACTGGAGGTTAGAAATTTATCTTTTTAACTTTCAAAATTTTACAAATGCATGGTTGTGGAGCACAATGATTATAGTAATAATGGGGAGTTGGTACGCATATAAAACACACCTTAATTTATTTTGCACTCATGTTTATAGTTTTTTTGTTTGTTTGTTTGTTTGTTTTGTGGCACCAGGGATTGAACTCACAACCTCACGCCTACCAGGCAGGGGCTTAAGCCGCTGAGCCAAACCCCCAGCCCCAGTTTCTTGAGGCAGGGTCGCACTATGTAGCTAAGGTTGGCCTTGCGCTCGCATTGTAGCCCAAGCCGGCCTCGAACTCATAACGCTCCGCCTACCTCAGCCTCCTGAGTGCTGGGATTAAAGGCGTGCGCCACCACTCCCAGCTACGTTTGTAGTTGTTATTTCTTTCTGTTACATAGTGCCCTTAACTAGTATGTAGTCACCTTTCTTGTCTCTTCTGATCACTTTTAGCTTGAAGTTTATTTTGTTGTAGGGTAAAATTGCTACTCTTGCTTGTTTTTGTGTTCCTGGTGAAATTGCTTTTCATTTTTGATTTTTAGGGTATGTATATATTTTTGGGTTAAGACAGGTTTCTTGAATGCAACAGAGGGTTGGATTCTGTATTTTTTTCAGTCTGTCAATCTGTGTATTTTAATGGAGGAGTTCAGACCCATAACCTTGAGAGTTATTACTGAGCAGTGTTGATTTATTCCTAACACTTTGTTCTTTTTCTGTTCATAACTCTTTTTGTCCCCCTTGTTTGTCAATTTGCTTTGGTTGATATATTCCTTCCTTTCTGATGTTTGACTTTCTGGACTTCATGGTCTCTGTCTAGGATATTCTTGAGTATTTTTTGGTTTGATAATTTGAGGTTCATATATCTGTTAAATTGTTATTTTTCATATAATGTTCTTATTTCTCTATTTCGAAAGACATTTTTGCTGGATATGTTAATCTGGGGTGTAATTTGTTTTCTTTTAGGGCTTGAAATACATCACTTTAGTCTTTCTTGGCCTTCAGGGTTTGTGTTGAGAATTCTGCTGCAATTCTAATGGGTTTACTCATTAGATTCATTGCTTTTCTGATAGCTTTCAAGATTCTTTTTTTCATTAGACATCTTGAATTTTCACTAAAATGTGTGATGGTTTTAAATTCTATTTTATTAATTAAGTATATTGTCACATTTTAGATATACATAATGATCACATTCCTCGTAGGAAATTTCACCTGTACATATATATATTAATTCTTCTTTTGTTCCTATTCCCCTACCCTCCCTTCAATCCTTCTTCTCCTCCTTATCTACAAAATATTTGTCTCCATTTTTTCCTTCTTTTCTCATATTTTTGTTTTCCCTTCCTTCTTTTCCCTCTCCCATCTCCCTAGCTCCCTTTTGCATTTGAGCATTCTTTGTTATTTGATAATATCTAGTATACATTTTGGTTCATATTTACATTTTTGGTTTCTCTCATCAGAGAAATGATGTGATGTTTTCACATGTGTGTTTGATATATTTCACTTAAGAATAAGGTCTCCAGGTGCATCCATTTACCAACAAATGTCTTAAGTTTATCCTTCTTTATGGCATAGTAGTACTCCACTATATAAAAAATCATATCTTCTTTATCTGTTCATCAGTTGATGGACACTTGGGCTCTCCAAAAATGGGCATCTGAAATGAAGAGACATTTCTCAGAAAAAAGTAGTAGAATCGGCAATTGGATATATGAAAAAATGTTCAACATCACTGGTTATTAGAGAAATGCAAATTAAAACAATGCTGAGATTGCATCTCACTCCAGAAAGAATTCAATTACTAAGAAATCAACCAGTAACAAATTATGGAGAGGCTGTGGGGAAAAAGGAACCCTTCTCTACTGTTGGTGGGAATGTAGACTGATGCAACCACTGTGTGGAGATTCCTCCAAAAACTACAACTATAGGTTCCATTTTACTCAGCTATTCTCCTTCTTGGTATCTTCCTGAAAGAATTAAAAACTTCATTCCGCTGTGACATAGGCACGCTCATGTTTATAGCAGTACAGTTTGTAATAGCGAAATCTTAGACATGTGCCTTAATTCAGTACAGCACTCACTCCCTGCTCCCTCTATCTCTTGATGTCTTTCCACTTGCAAAAGATCTGTCTGCCTGTTTTCTGTTATTTATATTTTAAGTTACTATTTACATCATTTATTCTTTGGGGTTCTTTTTTAACTTCATTTTTAAATTTGTACATATCTGTCATACATATTTTTTAAATTTATTTTTTAATTAGTACATGTTTGTCATACATATTGATCACATTTATCATGGGGAATTTGTACCTGTACGTGATATATCTTAATTCTTCTCTTTTCCCCATTCTCCTCCCCTGCCTTTAACCCTTTCCCTCCCTACTTACAAAAGCTTTGTTTCTATTTCTTTTCCTTCCATTCTCTTCCCAAGCTTTTTTCCATCCTAGAAACCATGAGATAATTATAAATTTTGGGTCTGATTTACTTCTCTTAAGGTCTCCAGTTACATGTATTTTCCTAGAAATGACTCAAATGTGTCTTTCTATATCTCAGAATAGTATTCCATTGTGTATAAATACAATTTTCTTTATCCACTATTGTGTTGGTGGGCATATAGGCCATAAGCAGCTTTCAAGATTTTACTGTTATGACTTCTTATGCTGTAAAAATGGGTATGAATAAATCACTGTAGAACTTGCTGTCTCTTAACTCTTCTTGAAGATTCCTAAAAGGGGAATACCTGGGTTCAGTGAAATTTCTTTTCTTTCTTTCTTTCTTTTTTTCTTTCTTCCTTTTTTTAATTTTTTTTTTTACTGGAAATTGCACTCAAGACCTTACACTTGTCAGGCAGGCACTGTGCCACTGAGCCATGTCCCTGGCCTTCCAGTGGAATTCCTAGTTTTAATTTGTTGAGGCATCACCACACTGGTATTCATACTGATTGTAGTAGTTTAAATTCCCATCAACAATACAGGAAGGTTACTCTTTTCCCATATCATCTCCAACATTTCTGATTATTTTATTGTTGAATATAGCCATTCTTCCTGGGATCTCAGGGTTGTTTTAACTTTCTTTTCTCCAATAGTCAGAGACAATGAACTTTTCTTCATATTTTTATTGTCCATTTGTACTCCTCTAGAAAGGTCAATTTCAGCTTCCCACTTTTAATTTTAACTTCTCATAAGACATAGTTATTTATGTTAAAAACAAGTATCTTAGAAGTAGTAAGTGAGATTAGTACAAGCTTATGATTGACAGTTAAGACATAAATATAAATTATGTTTTCATGTAATTGTTATAAATTTGGAAACTAAAATTATTTAAATATCATTTTCAATAGTGTCAGTAAGTAAAATAAACATGAAAAGAACATGCATAAAAAAAGAGGAAGTTTGTTATATCCCCCTTCTGTAGCCATTTGGCAGCCACGAAGTATTCTCTTTGTATAGGAATCAACTATGTGACTCATGAAATTATACTTTGATCATCTACTCATCTCCACCATACACAATATCACTACCTTAAAACTAGAGAGAGAGGTGCATACGTAGCTCACCATTGTCCAGAATCAGAAAGCACATTTGAAGACAGCAATGCAGTAAAAAATTTAAACAGTAATTGATGAATTCTTAGAGACACAGTGTTGGAAGCTTGAGAGCTAAAACTATCTTTAAGGAATCTCCATAGTGACTTCTGCAGTTGTTGCACCAGTCTACACAACCATAGAGATCCCATTCAACCTAGCTATTCCTCTTCTGGGTATCTTCCCAGAAGAATTAGAAACATTATACTACAGCGATATATGTGCACACATGTGTATAGCAGCACAATTTGTAATAGCTAGATCTTGGAAACAAGCCAGATGCTCATCTACTGAGGAATGGATAAAAAAGATGTGGCCCTTTTATACAATGGAATACTATTCAGCCATGAAGAAGGATAAACGTGAGACTTAATAGGTAAATGGATGCAACTTGAGACCATATGCATAAGTGAAACAAATTACATTCACATGTGTAAACATCATATTGGCTCCCTGGAGTGAGATACTGAAAGAGAAAATAAAGTCCAAAATGTACAATAGTTATTGTGAAATGGGAAAAACATCTATTCAAAAAGAAAGAGGAACTAGGGTGGGGAAAAGGGGAAATAAAGGAAGGGAAAAGGGAAAAAATACAAGACAGTTATAATACTAGTGTCTCTTAGTTCATTGAAAAGAAAGATTTGTGCTAATATCATTTGGAGAATTTTTATTCCCATATCTTGTATTCTGAGTAAGTACTTTGAAGATAAAAAAATGCAATGTATTAACTATTGTTGTTCTCTTTTGTTTTGAAATTTTATTTCTTCCATAAAATAAAAAATAAAACTATCTTCAGCAGCATTTGCTCAGTTGTCTGCTTTTACTTTTGTTATCCATAATTTTGGGGTCTTCTCTAAAAAATACCTTTGCCAAATCTAATATCTGGGAGTATCTTTCATCTATTTTCTTCCATGGGTTCCATAATTTCTGATATGACTTTGAGGTGTCATCTATTTTGGGCTTATATTATTTAATCTAGGAAGTAGGAGTGAGTCTAGGTTTATACACCCGCATGTGGATATCCAATTTTACCATCACCATATATTAAAATCCCTGCACAATTTTTCTGTTTCCTATAATGTAACAAAATGATTTTATCAGATGGGCAAATAAGAAGGAAGAGCTCAGTTTGGTTCAGAGTTTCTGAAGTTTCAGCCTGAGGTCAGTAGGCACAGCTTCGGTGCCTGTGTTGAGGCAGTAAAATAGGGAGGGGTCATGTTCTGCCTGGAGTTCTTTACCTCATGGCAGCTGGGAAGCAGGGAGAGAGAGGAAGATACCATCATCCCACAATCCCTTTTCAAGGTGCTCCTCCAATGACCTAAAATGTCCCAGTAGGTCCCATTTTCGAAGGTTCCATGCCTCTCAATGGTCCCAAGACACCTCACCTAAGGGTCTGGCCCTGACTACCATGAGTTGCATTAAAATCAACTCCTGCAGAATCAACCGCAGTTACCCAAAACCAAAAATGTCCTAGCTCTGCACTCACTCTTGGCTGCTCTCCATTCAACTCCAACCCTCAGGGATCTGCTGCCTTCCCTTTAGTTCCTTGAGGCCATCTCTCCATATCATGACACTGGTGGGTACTCCTGGACTCACCATCCTATGGAGTAGCTTTGATCCTGCTCAGTCTAGTGTACTCACATCTCCACCACAGACACAGAGCCTCAAAAAGGTCACAAGCGCAATCAGTGTTTGGGGTCAATGTGCCTGTGAGAAGGTGAGCTTATTTACTGTCAGTAAATTTCCCTAATATAATAGGAGAAACCAAGCAAATTCGGGTATACATATATTTTTAATATGGAACAACAGGGAAAAAGAAAAAGAATGCAAGAATTGATTTTTTTCCTTATGTCTACTTCTAGGCTTCATCCAACTTCATACAAACTTAGACATTTCCAAGGAAATGCCTATTCCAATTCCATTTTATCAGAAATACAGTGTAAGGCTTCCTTGGTTGTTTGAGAAAACAGGAAAAGCACTTACATTTAGAATGGAAGTGCAGCATACATTTATGATGAGTATCACACAAAATCATATTCACATCAGAAATCACACTTAAGCATCAATATAAGAAAACTACAAATACATGTGAGATCAGTATCACTCGGCAAACAAGATTTGCAAGTTACTTCAATCTCTCAAAAAGAACAAGACTTCAAAAAGGTGTAAAGAGATCATGGATCCCTTAATGAGTAACCCAAAAAGAACAGACATCAAGATGGCATGCACGGTATTAACTCCCTCCCCTGTAACTTCACTACTTAGAAAATGGCCTGCTCTCCAGAAACACAGACTGACGTTGGGCCTCATTAAACATGGGGTGTGTCTTAGTTACTTTTTACTCATTGCTGGGACAAAATACCTGACAACCAAAATTAGGGAAGGAAAGGTTTATTTATTACAGTTTCTTGGGAGTTTCAGTCCATACTTAGTTGGCTCCAAGGCAGCATGGCATGGCGGGGCTGCCATTCATGGTGGCCGCCAAACAGCAAGGCACGCTGGTGAGAGAGAGAGAGCGAGGGCAGAAGTGAGAGGGAAAGGCCCACCTCCCTTACACTGTATGTCGGCTCCACCCCTGGGCAGGTGCAGCACTCACATCACCAATCCCAGCACTAGACAGCAGACCAATCACAAATGCCAGACTCAGCCCCATCAAAAGTAAATGAGGACATAGGACCAACTGATACAGGGTGGAACTAAGCAGTGACATGGTTGTGGAACACTCTGTCCCTTTCATGCATCTTGTCCCTCTGGGACCCTGAACATACCTTTCTCCCTTCTCAAGGCTGCTCATAGAGGTGTGGGTGTGTTGAAAGGAGAGGATTCACTTTGCCCAAATATACTCTCCTGCCAGGGCTTGGGATTCTCTTTCTGCTCTCCCTGCTCCACCTCCATCCTACCAAGGGCTTCAGGTCCTGAGATCAAAGGTGCAGAAGTAAGAGAGGGGCCTCAGCCTGACAGCACTGCCTAGGCTTCCCCGGATGATGAAGAAGCAAGGTAAAATCTGTGGAGCACCCACTCCTCTGCGTTTGGGTCAGAAGTACCATAAATCCTCATCTTGGCTCTGGGCAGATCCTGGGACACCTACAGATATTGTGTCTCAGCAATGAGAACTTAAGTAAGGCATCCCCTATGAGCTTTTGAAGTTTCTTAATTATCTTCTTGCTGGTGCCTGCCTTCCCTCAACCCCATCCCACCCAAGATGAGTTGACCTCTCCCTTTGAGACCAAGATTTCATCTACCAGATGACTCCCTTCCTGCCTTTGGCAGAAATCTGCAGATGACCTAGGGTACAGCCACAGTCTGGAGGGTCTGTTGTTTCTGGACAGGAGACACCCATCATCCTCAAGAGATGTAGAGAGCTTGGACTGGGCATCTCTTGGGGTCTCATTTTTGCTGACTATATGAAGCTTCTGCAGCTGACCTGTGTCACCTCTTGGACTAAGATTCTCACCTTCCCAAGTCTTTCTATCCCCAATCGTTAGCAAAAATGACAGCCATTCACATAAATCCATGCTCACTGGAATACCAGGACAACGATAGTGGAAGCCAGGCTCTGTGGATTACCTTCATTATATGAACGTGGCTTACCTTCAGATATTTTGTGCTGGAAATTGAAGGAGTGGTGAGCAGCAGCAATTCGACCTCCCACAGGTTCAGAATTGAAATCTGAAAAATAAAAGAGAAATTGAGAGGAGGGGGAGGGAATCAGGAAGGAACTGAGAGGAAACTTAAAACTTACAGAGAGGTTGAAGAGCCAGACTATAACGTGGACAGGGAACCATACAGTCTGGAATTTATTCCTGTTTCCCGGCTTGTATCAAAAGGAGCCTGAATCTGTAGAATCACAGGGAAACCTGAGGACTGCAGGCAGTCCTCGGGAGAAGCTCCGGTTTAGTGGCCCAGAGGTTGCCGACATTTGCGGGGACAGTGTAGAGTTCTGCCGGACACTTAATGGTGAGTAATTTTCCTGAATGCAGGTGCTGTCACAGGTATGGAGAGAGTGTGGGAATGGTACTCAGTGGGGCAGAGGCTTAATTGTGTGAGCCTGGGACTCAGCACTGGGATGGCTTCACTTCAGTGTTCTGGGTGTTATATGGCCACAAGACTGCACGAGTGACAGCATGAGGAAAGGGCTTTGATGGAGCAGGCTGCAAAAAACCCCTGAGGGGTGCGAATTAGGTTGTGAAGGACATAGCTCAGCCACAACCAGTCGGGGTCCAGCTTCAGTTGCTCTGCACCGGGAATTCTCAGCCTTGTGTACTGAAGCCCTTGCCCTTTTCTGCCTGCCTCCAGCACGGCTCTGGGTCTGGCCGCCTCCTTTACCTACCAGTGTGAGTAGGACACCTCTTGACGGGGACACAGCCACAGTCTGGGAAAACGATAGGGGACCTCAGAAAATTGAGAACTTCAATACTATAAAATTCCACATCCAGAAAGGAAGTGATGCATTCAACATCACCAAAAAATACTTTGTTTTTCTTCTCATTTCTTTTTCTGGTATCTTTTTTTTTCTTTTTGGCACTCATTTCCATTAACTGTTTCTTTTATATTTAAAAAATTTAATATCCATATAATTTCTAATATTTTTCCGTTTCATTCTGCTAACTCCCAACTCTTTTCAATTTTTTTCTCTTTCTTTTACCAATTTTATAGACAACCTTCTAGTCACTGATAGAGTCAACTGTGCCACTGTTTTTTTCATCTTTCTCCTATGCTCTTGCTTAATTTTTAAAATTTTTCTTCTGGAATTCCACTTTCTCCAACAAGATATAACTTTAACTATAAATGACTTTTTTTTTTCAGTACCAGGGATTGAACTCATGACCTCATGCTTGCCTGTGCCACTGAGTTAAATCTCCAGATATAACCAGATATAACTTGAACAATATAACCATTAAGCTTTAATAATATTTAGATAATTAACTCTATAAAACTTCTATGCAATTCTTTCTACCATTAGCAGTGCCACACCTGTCATATTTAGTGCATCTTAGCTGTGTTCCAGTATCTGGGTTGTCTTAATGTGTATACTGTAATGGTGGATTTGTATTCTGTGGTTACAGTGATGCTTAACTGGTTTCTATGGTACATGTATTTTTTTGAGACAGGTTCTGGCTATGCAGTTCAGGCTGGCCTTGAGCTCACCTTGTAGCCCAGGCTATGGTTGACTTTGCAAGAACTCTCCTGCCTCAGCCTCCCAAGTGCTGGGATTACGGCATGTGCCACCACACCTGGCCCTATGGTATGTTAATGTGCAATTTGTCTTGGAGAATATCACAGTAGGTGATTTCCTTGAAGTTGTAGGGTCACATAAATTTTGCTATTAATGTTTTTTTTTCTATGCCTACAACCAGACAACCTTTTTCATATCAATAATACTCCAGCATGTGTTGGGAACTTGGTGTTGTGTCAACTACTCTCCATAGCTCCCTTCTGAATTAAGAGAAGTGGTTGGACTTTAGAGTCAGTTAATGGACTATAGTCACCTTTACCCAGATGATACCACTATAAAGTAGACTAACTAAAGAGATCCCTATGCTAGCAACAAACTGTTTCAACTCTCGATACCACCAACTTGAGCACAGAACAAAACAAACAGAAAAGCAATAGAAACACGAGAAGACAAGTCAACAACATGAAAAGGTAGTTGAGTTAAAGAAAACAATAGAAAATTGAATGAACATTTGATCAAAAAATGTCGAGCCCATAAAAGGAAAATAGAGCTGGCAATAAAGCTCAGCAGCATAAGCTCCTGCCTGGCAAGCACAAGGTCCTGAGTTTGATTCCTGGTATTAAAAAATTCATAAAAGTGTGATAATAATGCAAGGGATTCAAAATTGTACAAAAACTATGAGCCACAAAGAAACCAATGTGAGGATGGAATTTCAGAATTACCGTATAGGGATGCCCTTAATGAAAAAGAACACAAAAACTCACTGAAAGCCCCAAGAAAACAAGAAAAGTGGGTTCAATAACAGCTTGATGAACCAAAAAAGACCAATCACAGAATAATAGGAATACATGAAAAATCAGGAGCTATTGAAAATGGCAGAAAAATTGTTACAGCAATAATAGCAGACAACTTCTTATATACTGGTAAAGAAATAAGCATACAGTTAAAGAAGGCATGCACAACGACAAATAGTCATAACCAAAAGAGAACCTCTCCACATAACATCATTGTCCAAACAACATGAGTTCAACCTAGGGATAAAATATTAAAACTTAGAATACCAATGAATAATATATGAATAAACCCAGTAGAATAACTGCAGAATTCTCTACACAAACATGAAGGGCCAGGAGGGCTTGGAATGAAGTGTTTACAGTCCTAAAATAGAACAATTTCCAGTCCATGTATATGTATGCCCCATAAAACTTTACTGAAAAATATATGGAGAAATCCAATTCTGTCCACAACAAAAAGCACCTCAATAAATTCATGACCACAAAACCGGCATTGCAAATATAATCTCAAGGACTCTCTGTAGGTTGGAAAAGGATTAGAGAGCCGGAGCAAAGAACCCCAGGGAGGGAGGTCTGTGTTACACCACCCTGTGATCTACTGTGACTGGCAAAGTGACATGCAAGTATGTAATTCAGAGTTTTCCCTTTACAAATGAACAGTTACTCCATACTTCTTTCTGCTGAGTTCTTGATTAGACCTCCTCTCCTCAGCCCAAAATCCATGAGAAAATACGCAGATGACACCAGCCCTAGAGGCTTAAGCCTGGTTTAGAGAAGGATGAGCTGAAGACTGATGGAAGGGATAAAGCACGGTTCAAGATCCGCTTTATCTCTCTGTGTTTCCCCTATATCTGTTCTGAAATATGAAAAACCCTCATGTACTTGACAAGGCGTGACGGCCACTTGAGGCAAAAGTGCCCCTCCATCTCCCGAGAGCTAGCTGTAGATGAAATACTTTTTCCTGTCTGTCAAACTATCTGGCCAGCTGTGATTTGGTAGTCTGGAAGAAAGTGAATCTAAGAATATAAACTTAAGTGGCCTCTGCCCCTAGCAACAACACACGGGTTCCAGCTGGGAACAAGGTCACCCCAAAGCAGCAGTAGAGTATTCTCATAGTTTAAAACATCAGTACACTTTCCTTGTGGCCTAAAACCACAGTACACTAGCCTTGTGGTTTTGGGGTTCACAGCAGTAGAGGGTCCAGTATCTATAAAGTTTATTTTTTTCCAAATAAAATTTGTAAAAAAAAAATCACCCAAACACCTTGAGGTGTAGTCCAGAAAGAATGTGATCTTTTCTGCTATGAATTTAGCAGGTTGGAGTTCTTAGAAGTGTCCCTGCAAACGAAGCCTCATGCCAACACTGGCTGGCTGTGCAGTGCCTGCTCTCTGCTCAGCTTTGAAATCTGAGTCTGTTTAACAGTCTTATGTGGAAAGGAAAACGTGTTCATGGTAAGTTTCAGTTGCGCAAATCCTTCAGGTGTCTTGGAGATGTACAGGACAAACTTTGCACTGTAATTCTTAACATGCATCTTCAGGTACACATATTTGCATGTTACGATCTGCACCAGGTACTGTCTGAGGTCCTGGCATGTGCAGGTGGCAGTTGGAACATAGTGAGCATAATGCTCCACCTGGGATGACTGAAATCAAGTCCAGGAGAGGGGGCGAAAAATGATACAGAACTACAGGAGATGGAAACCTCCAGTCAGCAAAGCAATTTCTGCAATTTTGGCATCACTCACTTTTCAAGCTGGAGAGGACATCACAAGTGTCATGGGATTGACAGGCGTGCTCAGAAGCCTGAAGTGAGCAGGAGGAGGGAAACCAACCCTGAAGTCTGCATCTGTGAGGCGGCTCCTGTCCAGGGCCTTCAGGGTACAAAATCAGCTGGCTCCCATCAATGGGAGCAAACCTACATGCCTGACACTCCTAGGTGTGTATATAGAGAGTTCTGTGTGCTATGTGGACAAGGTGGGAGGATTAGTTAAGTTGTCCTGCAGCACCTCCTGGAGAAATGTCTCTAACATATGAGGACTGGGTCTGCTAGTATTTCACTGGCACAGGACCATATAATGGCCCTTCCTAAGGACACATGTTCTATAATGCTCAAATGGCTGAAAAAGGGCATAGGACAAGCTGCGGGTGTGAGGACATGTGGCATCACTGTCAGTGGTTTACACTGTAGATGCTCACCCAAATGCATGTGACACTGGCCTGGAAATTACCCAATCTTTTCAAGCACCACATACTAAGGGACAGATGTTTCAGATACAGTATGAATCTCTTTTCCATGAGAGAGCCTTGTTCCTCATTCACTAGCACTTGTGTATACTTCACTTCACAGCAACCTCCTAAGTAGGGGGGCAAATGTTTTCTGGTTTTGAATTCATGGCCAGTTTCCTAAATTGTGAGCTATTCCTCCATGGCACATGACTGTCTTTTTCTGAATGTCAGCACAAGTGTCATTAGGCATAGTGGAAATATTTACATTAATGTGGGGAACTCAAAAACCGGAGATTGGGGAAGAAAAGTGAATTTGTTTCATTTTACGATCAAAAAATAAGTACACAGCACCTACTAAGGAGACCACTAGTAAGTATCTCAGAGCCAGAGTTAAAATGAACCAATTGGCTTTCTATGTTTACTTGTTTTTCTGTCCCAGGCCTAGACCTCTTGTCTGGAGAAAGGCAGTAGATTCATAGTAAGTGAACCTCTATGAATCACTAGTTTGACTGAGGCCTGTAGTGGCCTCATCAATCTGCAATGATATTGTGTGCTTGTATACTAAGAATAGTCTACTTTTCTGTGTTTCCTGGAGATTAGATTTTGTCTGGAGTATTATGGGGTGACATTGGACTTGGAATTGGTGAATTACTAAAAATTTGGCCAATCTTACAACTGAACGAACTGCTGTTGTATTAAGTGACACAGATGACCTCTTAGTGTTGAGGGGAGGAAAACTGCAGGTTAGATGCACTATGGTGCCTGAAATGTTGAGGTTTGAAGGTGGGGCCTGGTAAAAAACTACCAGAAATGTCACTGCATAAATATATCAAGGCTTCTCGTGTCGACTTCTGTCATAGCCCTAGAGTTCAGAGTTAAGGCTGTTAGAATCACACCTCAGCTGCGTTTCTTGCACCTGATGCACCATGTGGAAGGGGGCTGGCCTGCAGCCAGTGCCTGCTACACGGGAGAGGCCTGAGCTGTAGCATTAAAGAGTGGCTAGTGTGCCTCGTTCCATAGTGTGTTCCTTCCTGAGCACGCAGGTTACCTGCATTATCTGTCCTCTAAGTTTGAGGTTAACTTAGAATCACACTTGAGAGAAGAAATGCAACCGTTGAGAGGAAAAAAAACACTCATTTGCTGGCTCCAGGCCATTTCCTCCCATCCTTCTCAACTGCTAAGAACTAGGCTTCATTCCCCCAGCAAAATCCCATAACCTCCAGGATAACCAATATCAACTCAGATCACCCACATCTGACATACAGTCATGGAACCTGCGCAATGCTGAATCTCTCCAAAGAGATACTAAAAGCGAGTCACCATTTTCAGAATCCACATCAGTTGCTCTATCTCAGTGTCATTGCTGGGAACTCAGTTCGATACTGTCATGCTCTAGCACAGTGCCCTTTGAACATTTCTGTAACCATATGACACTCACTGACTTTGCCTGTCAAACAAGACCAATTCATTCCCAATTCCTAGTGGGCTGCCTGAGAGGGAGGTTGGAATTAGCCTTGCACAGCAACCTACCAGCACTTCTACCTTATTTGATGGTGGTGCTAGACATGGGACCTGGGGTTTTGTGCATGATTCTCTAGTGCTGCATGACTGAGCCACAGCCTCAGCTTTCCCAGTACAAACATTTCCTCAGAGGAAAAAAAACCACTCAAATTCGGGGCTGTTGTTCTGATGACAATATTTCTGATGGTCTCAGGTCATCCAGAACCGGGGAGCCACTTGATCCTACCACGATGTTGCTTCCTACAGGGAGACAGAACCCTCTGGCCTTTTGAGTATGTTGCATGTGCTATTAATGTATGGGGACAAAGTTTAGAAGAAATACCAGACTCTGGGATTCTGCAAGATAGAAAATTGCAATGTTGCTTGGGTACCTAACCTCAGCATACATTGCTATGAATGTAAGATCATGGATTGGCAAAGAATGGCTTCCTCGTAGTTGTGATGGGCATATCCATTAATATTTGGAAGACTTGGGTGGCCCATGAGGCAGTACTGAATGTCACCCTGGCAGAGCGTATTGTGAGCCTTTCTTCTAGGCTTTCCAAAGAAAAAACTTAGCTCTGCTTGTCAGTTTCCTACTCGACTCCTCCCTCAGCCAACCCCCTCCTACATTTCACTCTCCCTCTCCCTCTCTTCCCCATCTGTCGCTGTCTGTTGCACTGCCCCCCTTCTACTTCTCTGCTTCCCCTTGTTTTCCCCCAGTCTGTGTGCTGGCACTCGGTGGATAGGACAAGACCTGCCCTAGAACCTAGTATGCTGCTCAGAAGAAAGGAAACAATTGGTGGAAAGGCTTTCCGGGGATTAGGTCTCCTGAGGCTTTGCTTGCTTAGTGGCAGTGAGTGGTGGTTGGCTCTGCCTAGCTTCATGTACAGAGACAGAGGGAGATCTCTCAGTCTGGAACTCCCAGCATCTACAGCAAATTATTGAACAGGTAGTGGAACCTGAAGACATTCCAGGATGCCTCCATAAAGAGAGGCCAGTTTGCCCTGAGCTCTTTGGAGCCCTGAGTGCCTTTAAAGGCAAGGGGCGGAGCTTCCTGATGAAACCCACGACTTTCTGTGGTCCAGGTCATCTCCCAGGGGTCGCATGGTCATCAGGGAGGGTTGCGTGGGAATCTACTATTGGATGGTGTCTAGGGCCGAGGGCACCTCTGCACAGGCGCAGTGGGTGTCACGCGTTGCATTGTGGGAGGGAACGTTGCGGAGCTTTGCACGTGCCTCATTTTGTGACGAGAACGCTGAACTGTGGCGGAGCTCCAGGTGGGCTTCACACAGGAGAGGTCCCAGGGACATGGAGGCCGCTGAGGACCACGCAGGTGGTGCATACGTGATAGACAGTACTGCTAGTGAGTCAGATGTCCCTGGATCCCCTGAGAGGTGTGAATGTGCGGAAGCCCAGGGTGCTGTCCCTGGACAGCTTGGGGCAGAAGGCGCTGCACCCTGGAAACATCCAGAGGACCGGGAGTCCGCGCAGGGTCAAGTGGAGCACGGAAACGCCTCGGCCTCAGCCAAAGACTCTGAGCTTGAGCTGCTGAACTGGTATCCTTTCCGAGGGATGTGCCGGGGGTGGCCAGGGACGGGAGGGAGAGGCGGAGGGGCCAAGGGGAACGTGCTCTGGGGATGGGAGGACGCGTAGGGATCCCCAGGGCCTGGGGGAAGCGGCCTGGGTGCGGGGAGGTGTCAGGGGGTTCGGCGCGGGCACCACAGCCTGCAGAGACCCTATAAGGGGTCTGGGGTGCCCGAGGGACCCACGGGCCGGGAGGAAGGCGGTGTCCTCGCCAGCTTCACCTTAACCAGGTCTCCAGCAGCATCCTTACAGTGCCTTTCCGGCTTTCCGTGGATGCTGAGGTGGCTCGCATGTACCTGACACCTGTCGCTCAAACTCTGGGACATGAGGTTTACAGGGACATGTCAGTGTGTGGCAGGGATCTGATGGTGTAAGTTCTGCACTAGCCGCCTGGGGGTTCCAGGAGGGGTCTGGGCCGGTCCCTGGCTGTTGGGGCATCCAGGGGGACACGTGGAGACCCCCAGGCTGTGGTCTAAGGAGAAGGTTGGGTGTGCTGGGCCTGTGAGGGCTGACTGGGGCGCTCTAAGCCATAGGTGGAAGGATTGGGTGGAGGGGCAGACGGTGCTGGGGAGAGACCTGAGCAGCAGTGGTGTGATTTTGTTTTCCCTTCCCCTTAGTGTGTTATGTGCAGTCGACACCAGGCTCCTGGAACGTTCCATGGATTCCTTGCTCAGGAGGCTCTCCAAGATGATGCGGATCTTGAAGGGCATAATTTCTCCTTTCCGCCGCCTACCTGAGGTGAAAAAGTATTGGAAAAGTGATTGAATTTTCATCATGCAACTCCCGGCCCTAGACACGACATCCTTCCCTAGGGCTCTGATCCTAGCTGCTGACTCTGTGTGTAGGAGGGCCATGATGGCCTCTCCAGGCTGCCTTCCTGCATAAATGTTTGTCAATGCCAAAAATAAAACTGAGTCTTTATTCCATGTCTGACTTTATTATGTGTTTTCAGTGAGTGTGCATCCACATTTCCTTGCGTTTGTCCTCAGTTTAGACGACAGTTCTGAGGTTTCCAAATTAAAAAAAAATGTGTTATAGTAGATGAAAACGAAGACATAATGCAGGATAATTATTAAAGAGTTGAATTACTGTACTTCCTTAACCCTCCCTCCGCTCCCCTTCTTCCATCAGAATTCCTAGGAATTCCTCTACATCTGTTTCTGTAACAATGGTGGTTTGCTTAATACTCATTCCAGCTAACACAAGTACATTCATTTAACAGTCCAATTATTTGAGGATGTTTTTCTGTAGTATAAATTTTCTCTCCTCGAATTATGTCCTCCCACTCAAATACTGGTTTACTCACACCTTTCTCACTGTTTTGTACCTGGGTCTCTCTCTCTCTCTTTTTTTTTTTTGCTATAAATCAAAAAACATTAGTTCCTTACTTTTTAGAGAAAGAGCAACAAATTAGAAAGATATTTAAAAAAACATATTGTGGCTTACTTTGCCTGTGTCAGATCAGTGAAAAAAAGTATTGGGGCAGAGCTGAGGTGTGAGGGAGGGATGGCTGTAGTGTTGGGAAAAAGTACTTACAAGGAAAATCACATGGCCAAGTAGCCAGAACGCTTCTGCACGAAACCTTGAAAGCAGTGTTATAGATGAGTGAGAATGTGACGCACATCACAGGCAGTCTGCTAAGAGACGGCACAGGCCGCAGGAAACCTCCCCTTTCCTGCATCCAGGCAGATGTCCGCACTCCATGCACCTCCTGGGGAAGGAGAGACCAGACAGCGTATCACTCTCGCTTAGTTTGTCCCCAGTGAAGGAGGAGACTGTGTGACCACATGTGTGTTAGTCGGTCAGTGTTGCATGCTGAGTGTTCCTGTCTTCACAAATTACAGATTAATGTCCCAAGCAGTGCAGATATAGACTGCATCTCTGAGACATGGGGAGGGGTTCAACATAACTGAATAGTGGAGTCACGTTGGAGCTACTGAGAGAAAATCAACTGAAAGCACAGGTCACTGGAAGAAAGGGAGAGAGGTACACACTGATGACAGCATCATTCTGAGGGAAGAGACTTTCAGATCAAACAAGAAATATGTGTAGTTGTTTACAAAACAATAATCCAGCACATGGGGGCCCTGGGTTTATGGCCTGTTGGTTGAGCAAGCGCTGTCATACACAGGAATCTCCCCACAGAAACAGAGAGACTGCAAACATGCGACAACCTCAGTGAATACTGGATAGGTCTGCAATATGAGGCCCCTTGCTTCCTTTGACTGTCTGGAAACAGATGCCACTGACAGATACCACTGATGGCCAGAAGTTTTTGTTATTTTTTTTCTTATGACTCTTTCCCTCTTTTTGTCTTTCTCTGTTGTTTGTTCTGAGATGGCTGAGTGTAGGGTGTGTAATTGATTCCTAGTGCAATGTTGGGATTAGGAGAGCTGGCATTAAGGGTGGGGGATTGCTAGTTCAGTTCACTGAACGAATGGGCACCTGCCTAATCCTGGGAGACTGGATGCCATACAAGGCTCAAAAAGAGGCTTGACTCTCTCTCCCTTGCTGCTTTTGCTGTCTTCTGCCCTCCATGAATTGCTCTCCTCCTTGAAGTCACTCAGCGTTGGAACCAGCTGGTTATGGCCAAATATACTACAGTCTAGCAGCCAAATAAACCTTCAATTCTTTAACTTTGGGTATCATGTATTTTGTCACAACAATGAGAAAACTAAGATACACTGATTTTCTAAAACATATATATGTACTATATTGCTTTATTTTGTATCATCTCTGTCTTCATCTCCTCTTTCTCGTGTCCTGTCTTTTATAACTCATGTTGTACAAGCTCTATTTGTTTATTGAAGAATACAGGAGAATCATGTCATCCAACACTGCTCACCCTGTTTTCCGTCCACTTTCTTCCACTACAGTTCTAGTAGATTCTGCCTATTTCTGTGGGAACTTCCCACCTCCTTTTCTAGCAATGTGGAAACTTTTCTTGTAGTTTTTCTCATTGGCTTGATTTTTGTGACCTCACATAGGCAAAATATGAAGCCATCTCCCTTGTCCCCTGTTTGGCTGTGTCTTCTGCTATGATGGACTACAAAGGTAACATCCTGAGACTTCCCGTTCCTCTGAGCTGGAAACCTAAACTCCATCACACACATTTCTTTTTATTTGGTGTTCCACTGTTGGGGGTTGTTTAGTTTGTGTGTGTGTCTCTCTCTGTGTGTGTGTGTGTGCTGTTTGTTTTGTTTTTGCTAACAAATTCATTGAGCTACAGTTACTATGGTGTGAATTGCATTCTGTGTTAGGCCTCAGAAATTTAGCAGTTGTATACATATACCTGGTTGTAGAAAAATCAGGAGCAGACCTAGTACTTGATTTTATGAAATGAAAACCAGAAAACCTGTAACAAAGTGGGAGTACTGCCCAAATTTATGGCAAGTTCGGATGGGCAAACACTTGGAATGAAGAAGCCAAGGGTTGTTAGCGCTGCATGTGTGTGTTGGCCATCATAACCAGCATCCCCCCAGACACAAGGCAGTGTGTCATTCTGGGTCTCTAACAGGGAGCCAGAAAAATCAAAACCAAGCAGCAATCTATTGAAATCACATGATTTCTAGACTGTGGATGCACAAAGGTCACTTATTCCAATGAAGGCCAGTTCTCCTTGATTACCTCAGTCTCAGATTCCTCCAAACTCATCAGGTGGCTGCTCTCCTGTGCTTTCCTTTTCCTGAAGGGTGGCACCAGCTTGGACAGTGCTAGTAAGAAGAGGTTGCCCAGTGGCTGCGGCCGGTGGGAAGGAAAGACAGCAAAGTAACCCCCCATTCAGTGATTATTTTCAAGTTTTATGGTGGTGGTCCCCAACTCAGGAAGGTCAAGGCCTACAATTATTCAACAGGAAACACTTGGAAGAGCTTGGTGACATTTTCATGGCTGTCAGTGTTGGTCATGGAGGCAGTGTACCTTGTGATAATGCTCAGGCCTGAGGGAACAGGAGGGCAGATTCAGGGAAGGTGAGGATTGTGACTGTGTAGGAAGATTCTCTGAAATGGCTGTAACAGACGAGGAAGGGGTCTGCTTGTATTTTAATGGCACAGGCCCTTATAATGTCCCTTCTGAAGGGCAAGTGATCTACAATGCTCACACGGCTGAGAAAACAGGCAGGATATAGTGTGGGAGTGGGGACTTGTGGTGTCACTGTAAGTGGTTTCAAAGTAGATGTTCATGTGAATGCAGCAAGTATGATTTGTTAAACTAAAATTCTCTTCTATTCTAGGAATTCTTGAGCATGTGACATAGGTCTGGAAATTCTCCAGTGTTTCAAGTGCCACGTACTATTGTACAGATGCTTCAGATACATTATCAATCTCAATTCCATGAGAGATTCTTATTCTTTACTCACTAGTACTTGTGTGTTCTTTCCTTCACAGTAACCTCCCAAGTAGGGGCATGATTGTCTTCCGACTTTGGGTTCATGGCTAGTTTCTCAAAGTGTGAGCTCTTCCTGAAGTGCACTTGACTGTGTTTCTGTGAGTAGCAGCACAAGTGTCATGATGCACATTGAAAATATTTACATTCATGTAAACTCCAAAACCAGAGACTGGAGAACGAAGGCGAATTTATTTTATTTTATGATCAACAAACAAGCACATAGCACATACTAAAAAGCTTCCAGTTTTTGGGCAGATTCAGTTGCAACAGAAGTTTTCTCTGCCGTAGTGTGCTGTGTATGTTTCTGCCTCACCTGCAACTTCTCAGCGAGCTTTGGGATTTGTCTGTCTCATAAACACCTACACTGCACAAGTGTTATACATATATTTTCTTGTAACTCATTCCACTAAACCCTTAAAAATGCCAAGAAGCTCCCAAAATATATCCTAATGTACCCAGCAAGAGAATTAGATCACCGTGCAAGTAAAATTTTCTTTTACCTATTTGGGTAGTTTATTTTTTGTTTGTTTCTGTTTTGTTTTGTTTCTCTGGCACATAAACCAGGCTCTAAACATCATAGTCTAAAGTAAACATTTATGTGAAAACTGCTGTTGCTGCTGGAGATTTTGCAAGGTGAGCAAAGGGAGAGGCAGGGCCTTCTCCACGACATGGTGGAGGGCAGGTGATTCTGGGGAGTTCACCTGGGAGTAGGGTGACCCATACCCTACTCATTTTTGCATTCTTAATTCAGTCCAGGATTCAGTGCCTTTGAATCAAGGCCTTTCTGCACCCTGGAAAATATTTTTTTTTCGGTGTAGAGAAATAAATTCAAAACAGAGCTTAGTTCAGGTCAGAAGGAATGGGAAGCATGTGGAGTCTCAAAAACTCACAGTGGTAGTCTAGATCATGGCCCTGTCATTTACTACAAAGCGTTCTAAGAATTTCTCAGGATGAGTAGGTCTCATTGTCTTTATCTACAAAGTGGTCTCGGCACACTTTTCTGGTTGTAGAGACCAGTGAAATAGAAGAAATTTATTAAAATACATGACAATATTCCTGACATACTGTGTGTTCAATATTTTTTGATGCAGAGCTGATTCCAGTATGTCCTGAACCTCAAAGGCTATCACTATTTCTCTGGAAAATTTGCTTGGGTGTTTCCCTGGGAAACTGCAGCTCACAAGGAAACTGAAGAGAAAATAGGGGAAAATAATTATTGCTCCCAACAAGTTCTATCTAATAGTATGTGTTACTTGATTAGTTGTTGGGAGGTCTGTTCCTGCTGGGGCCAACAAACTCACAGATCCTGGCATTTGGGTAAGGAATCACAATCCCCTCCCTGCAAGCTGCTCTTCCACTGGAACAACAATTTTCAGTATTATCCCATCACCAAAATCTACCTTGGAGCTCATAAGGCCTCTGTGACAATAAAGTCTATAAGCCTGATCATTCTAGTGACAAAATCAGCTCAGCCCAGATGCAGCCCATGAATCTTCATGCAAATTTACACTTCCCAACACTACTAGCATAAATATCCTTCACATGGAAAATGCATGAAAACAATCCCGGGTTTAGTACTGGTGTCAGACAGTGAAGATAATTGCCAACATTGAGAAGGGGCTCTGGAGTGTGGACAACTTGATCAGGCAGTGATCTGACCACTTGTGTAATGGGCCAGTGGGACTGACCACATCCTCATGTCCATCTGATAAGAGGGTTTCAGTCAAAGTGGACTCACGAGGAGATGTTGTCCCCATGAAAGCAGTCAATGGGTCACTGCAAAACCCTAGAAAGCTGAGACTCTCAGCAGGGAGTAGAGCACCTGGCAAGAGACTTTAGGACATCACGTCATCTGCAAGCCACACTTAACCCTCAGGAAAACTTTGCAGATGTTAGACATAAGTCCCCTGTTTCGTGACCTTCATGGGACCACTCTTCCCATCACTGTCCCACATGAGGACTCCTGTCAGCTTCATCCACCATCTAACGCCACTAGTCACAGCAGTCTTCCATCTTCTCAGGCTGTCATCCCAGGCCCAAGACAGTTCAGCTGAGGGTCTGGATATAGCCAACTTGCAGCTACATTAAAATCAACTCTCGCAGAAAGAACTGCAGTGACCCCAAGCCACAAAATTCCATGGCTTAGTACTCACCTCTGCCTGCTCTCTGCTAGACTGCACCCCCTCATGGCTCTTTTCACATCATTTACTTCCTGGAGGACATCTCTGTCTCTGCTGACATTGGAGGGACTCCATGTCACATTTATACATATTTGTCATGTGCCTATATCTGGGTTCGGTTCCCTTAATGTTTGTACAATACTGGTGAATTTCTTTACTATGGTTAAGGGTGGTACTTAATTTGTTCCTATGATTTCTTCATGTCCACTATCACAGTAGTGATTTGCTTCAAATGGCCATGGTCATGTAAATGTTGCCATTACTAGGTTTCCTCTCTATGACAATATCGAGATTAGCATTTGACATTAGCAATACTGGAGTACATGCCCAGAAATGTTGGCTTTGGTCCTATTGCCTCCCATATACCCCTCCAAAGTAAGTGAAGTCATTGGATGTTAGTTCTCAGTTAAATAACTATAGCCAGTCTTGCCAAAATTGCATCACTATATAGAAGATTAACAAAAGAGTTCTGTGTTCACGACAAAGTCTTTCCACTCTTTGTGCCAATAAATTCAGCACAGAAAATCAAACAAACAAAAAATCCATGGAAACACATGAAGAGAAGGCAACACAATAGGACCCCAAACCCCCAATTCAACAAAAACAAACCCAAGGGAGACTGAGAGGGAGAACAGTATAAGCCACACACCCAAGATAATTAGAAGTAACATGGAGAAGGTTAGAAAACAAATATAAGAAGTTCTATGCATAATCTCAGTAAGTATAACTAAACTGATGATGGAAGTAATTACCAAAATTTTCGGGGAGCTTTCAGAACACATTAATAGAAACCTGGTTGTGGTAAAGAAAAGAAAAGTAAACATGAACGAACAATTGAGCAAAAAAGTAGAGTCCATTAAAAGGTTTCAATTGGTAATCCAAGAAATTCAAAATTATATAGAAATCATAGATAAAAGGAACCATTGTGAAGAATGATTTCAAAATTAGAAGTAGGGATGCTCTCAATGAAAAACTGCACAAAAACATATTTGGAGACATAAGAAAAAAGGAAAAATGGGTACAAACATTGCTAGATGACACAAAGAAAACTGAACTCAGAGTAACATGTATATGTGAAAAACTCACAAGACACTACAATTGATATAAACAATATTTCACACAGAAAACAGCAGACAACATGCCAGATACCAGATAAGAAATAAACACACAGTTAAATAAGACACGTGCAACCACAAATAGCCACTAACAAAAGAGAATCTCTCCATGTTATATCACTCAAGTGAGGTCCAATATAAATGAAAAATATTGAAAAGTGTTACAAAACATCAATGATTTACTTATAAAGTAAACCAACTAGAATAATGGCAGACTTCTCAGCACAAACTTATGGGTGAGCAAGCTGGGGGTGAAGTTTTGAAGTCCTAAAAGACAACATCTTCCAACTGGGAAACATACACCCTGTAAACTTTCCTTCAAAACTGATGTAGAAGTAAAACCCATCCAAGACAAAGAGCAACTCATTTAATTCATGACAACCCGGCTAGCATTACAAAACAAATATCTAAGAATGTGCTAGAAAGACATAATGAAACCACAATGCCAATAACTCAAATAAAATGAATATGCCTCAATATATGTGCAGCTCAACACAAGGAAAACCTTTAAGTATATCAGCAACAGGCTAATAATACTACTGCAGGAACAAGTCAATAACTTTCAGAAATAACTCTCAATGAGAAAGATCTCATTTCCCCAATCAAAAGTCACAGATTGGCAGAATGAATCAAGAAACAAAACCCAATACTAGCATGGAGGGATGGCACACCCCCGTAATCCCAGCACTCTGGAAACTGAGGCAAGATGATAGGTTTTGAGTTCCAGGTCAGACTGAGCTACAGTTTGAGTTCAAGACCAGGCTGAACTGCATAGCAAAACCCTGTCTCAAAATAAATTAATAAATAAATAACCCCAAAATCAAAAAGGAAGAAAAACAAACAAAAACTTAAATGATATGGAGTATAAAGGAGACATTTAATTCAAAAAGTTCATAGATTGGAAATCAAAGGATGGAAAACCATATTCTACACAATAGAAATCCAGAGAAAACTTGCAGAATCTATCTTAATTTCAGGATAAACAAATTAGAAGCCAAAGCTGCTCAGTAGAGACAAAGAAGATCACCATATGTTGGTCAAAGGAGCAATCTGACAGGAAGAGGTAACAATTATAAACACATATACAACAAACACTGATACACTCAACTTCATGAAACCAATACTAACGGACCTAAAAAGTCATAGAAACACCAACAGAATTACAATCCACTAAGTCCCTTACTTAGAAATGAGTTCCATTCCAGGAGGACATTCATAAATCAAATTCATTCAGAAGTCTGACAAGTGAGTGTTACCCAACTTTCACATAAATATAAAATGTAAAGTACAAAAACACCAAACACACACATGCACGCATAATGTAAGTCACTAACTGTACTGTAATATTGTACACTATCACAATGTACAGTAAGCACACAACAACGTAACTGTGACGAGCATGATACCCTTGTGAACTACTTCCAAGTCTTGATAGCAAGAGGAATATTCCTCAGTTGGAGACTTACTCTTCCCTCATATCATGTTCCCCTACTTTCAAAAACAGACTGTTTCATTAGACAAGAAAATCAACATGACAATAAAAGTGTTCAACAAACTTTTGAATGAATGAACTCGACAGCTATCTGCAGTCATCCACCAACAGAACATACATTCGACTATTCCCACAGGGAAGAGTGTCCAAAATAGAACACATGTTAGTCCACAAGGCACACTTTAGTTAATGTAAAAGAATGGAAATCTTTCCATGCTTATTAACAGAAGATAGCGAAATGAAACTAGAATTCAAAGAAGAATCATTTGACTCCATGAATTAATACTTTGCTATTTTCTGCAACCCGACAATTATTCAAGAGTCCTGTATATTTTCCATATGTTTGTAAAGTGTGTGGGTTTCTTTTGTCACTGATTTCTAGTTTCACTGCACTATTTTATGAATATATGCAAAGAATAATTTCCATTCTTCTGGATTTACTTAAGCTTGATTTCTGGATTGGCATGCGACCTACAGTATTTCTCAGAAATTCCCATGGGCTGCAGATCAGAATATGCATTCTACTGTTTGGTGGAACATTGTAGAAATCTAGCAACAAATGATAATGCCATTAGAAGTTGCCAGAAGTTATAGGTCAAAATGGGAGTATCCTAAGAGGAAAGATTATCTCAATGAATGCCCACATCAGCAAAACAGAAGCTCAAAAAAGAAATACATAGCAATAAAAACCCGAACATGGACCTCAAG
Organism: Dasyprocta punctata; assembly: GCA_004363535.1. Lineage (NCBI taxonomy): Eukaryota > Metazoa > Chordata > Mammalia > Rodentia > Dasyproctidae > Dasyprocta > Dasyprocta punctata. Next base: position 46,236 of record RJWM01014310.1, read on the forward strand.
ATGCTAGAAAAGTGAGAACAATGCAAACTCAACGCTAATATGAGGAAGGGAACTATAAAAATCAGAGGAGATATTGTGAAATTGAGTGTAAAATAGACAAAGAATCAATACATTTAAGAGCTGGTCCTTCGAAGGGATAAGAAAATCCCTGGGAAGAATTGTGCTCTGAAGTTCCTCCTGTAGGTTTCCAGAGCACCTGAGCTGTGAGCCCAACACAAATGTGCCATGAAGACATTTTTGTGTTCCGCCTGAGACCTGGTGAACAGACTCAGGTTAAAAATCTGTGCTGAGATCAGGCACTCTGCAACCAGGGTGTGGGGATGAGCTGTGATTTGAATGGACACATTGCCAAGCACAGTGGCTCACAGGGCAGGTTAACGCAGACCTTCCTCCCTCAGGGTTCCTGCTCCTGGTCTCCTGCCTTTTCCAGCCTATGAAGAGTGACCTTCCCAGTTACCACAGAAACCAGGAGGGGTGTCACCCACACAGTGTCATGGTTATGAACAGGACCCCTCTCTCTTCCTACTATGTAAGAGCCTCACTGCCTTCTTAGGAAGAAGAAAGTCATTAATGTGACAGGACTGTGACTTCTGTCTGTGGCTGCTGCTACTAAAGCAGGAGAACCACAGGCTCGCAGGTCAGGGGTGGGGAGGGCAGCTCAGTCCTGCAGCACTGGTCTTGCAAATGGGTGACCCAGTCTTTAAGAGATCTATTGGTAGCACAGAAAAAGAAGCGTCCAGGTGTTGAGTAAAGCATAAATCTTGCTATGACTCTCATTATTCTCCTGATGGAAGTACTCTCCTTGGAAACTGAATACACTTAGAACTGTCCAAATGGGTCTCAGCCACCTCATGGTGCCATGTAGTACTGAAATTTGCATCGTGTTATTGAGGAGCTACAATTTTAATTAAATTTATATAGCTTTATATAAATGCAAATAAGTAAACTTTATTGGACAGCACAAGGGATGTAGTTCAGGATCTAAATTTGTGGGGCGGGGAGTAGAAATGCCTATGGAAAACACAGGAAGTTCTAAGAAGTAGGGTTATTCCATAGCTCAGTTCAGGAAACCTGTGTTCTGCTTTTTGCTTGCAGGTGAGTATAGTACATCTAGAGTGCATTTTACTGAGAAAGATGACAGCGATCACTCCAGGTCATCACTTTCTTGTTTGCAACCCATTTGTACTTTGAAGTAGTAATTCCATTGTTCCAGAGCAACAGCAGCTCCTGGGGGTGCAGTATGAGAGGGATCTCCTATCGGTGCCCACTGGGTACCTGCCTTGCTCTATATGGAATAGGGGCTCAGGGGACCATAAAACATATTCTCAACTCACAAATCTACCTTCCTAGAAAAATTCTTTTAGTGGAGCCACATAAAGTTTTACAGATAAAGGTAGTCGGGACACATATTTCACCTCTCACAATTTCAAATAAAAAGTGGCTCTGCCCCCTCTGTGATATAATCATCCAAAGAAGGCTGGGTTATCTGCATGAGGATTGCTGTAACACTGGGGGTTTAGCAGTGATCCTTGTGGCTGGCAGGTTAAACAGGAGGCAGCAGCAGTAGCTGCATGCACCTCGATGACTGAGATCCCTCGCTGGTGACCTCACACAGAGCGTGCATCCTTTCCACCATGGCTACTCTACACATCAGGCCGCTGTGCAATACTGATGCTGTCGGTGACAGAGGCTGGGAGGTACCAACTGCTCAGCTCTTCTTATCTTGAATGTTCAGTGACTCTTGGTCATGTGTGCTCTGTCAACATCAAAATGGAGCACAAATTTCTTCACATTATGTGCCCTTTCCCACAGGTTCATCAGTATACCTCTTTCCCCAATCCTGGTTGTCTCAATATTCCAATACTTTTCATTCTGAATTTCTGAACATCAGTAAAATGCATTTCTACTGTGCAAAGTTGCATATAAATCTAATTCTCAAGCCCCTTTGTTATTTCACATAAAAGATAACAAATGTGCATTGTGCCTATCCCTTCCTACTGGGGGAAATTCTGCCTAGCACAGGCGTCATTATCTTCTCTTGACCGAGAGGTATCAGACCGAGAATCTATTTCATCTTGCACCCTAAATCCAGCCAACTGACCTGCCAGGGGTTCATAAGTTCTCTCAATTGCTCATGGGTTAAAGGCTGGGTGCACAAGCTGTGGGGTCACTGAGAGCTTTGGAAACTATAATTTCATCATCTGCTAATATTGTTTTGTTGCAGTTACAGTAAGGGATGAAAATAAGACAGTATTTTTAATATGTGGTGCTGGGGAAATTGGATATCTGTATGAATGAATCTAGACTCCTACTTGCTAGGTTAAGTAACTTTACCTCAAAGAAAAAAGCTCTGAAACCATACCAGAAATGATGGAACCTGTAGAACAATATAGATGGTAAATATTTTGGAACGTTGGATTTGGGAAAGGAATTTTTGCACAACACCTCCAAAGCAGAAATAACAAAAGCAAAAGGAAACAAATGAGCAAATACAGCTAAAGTGTTTTAGCTCTCAAGCTCTAAGAATTCGTCAATGACTGAAATATTCTACCTCCATTACTGGCTTCACTATGCTTTCTGATTCTGGACAACGGTGAGCTGTGTATTCACCTCGCTCTCTAGTTTTGTGGTAGAGATGTTGCATGAGGTGGAGATGAGTAGGTGATCAAAGTATGATTTCACAAATCACATATTTTCTCCTATACAAAGAGAATATTTCACTCTTGCCCAATGGTTAAAGAAGGGGGAATATAACAAACATCCCAGGTTTCCTTTTTTGTGTACTTCTTTTACTGAGGCTATTGAAAAAGGTATTTAAATAATTTAATTTCCAAGTTTAAAATAATTAGATGGAGATACAATTCATATTTATGTACTGACTATGCTTTATTAAAGTTCCTTACTAGTTCTAAGATAAATGTGAAGTTTCCATAAGTTTTTTTAAAGATAAATAGCTATGACTGATGAGAAATCGCAATTAAAGGGGGCAACTGAAGTTGATACTTCTCAGAAGAAGTACAAATGGTCAAAATATACATGAAGAAATGTTCTTTGCCTCTGTTGATTAGAGAAATAGAAATTAAAATAACCCTGTGATGCCTTCTTATTCCAGAATACTGATTATGATCTACAGTGAAATAATAAGAATCGCTAGTGATGATGTTGTGAAATACAGGATGCCAGACTTTTTCAGACGGCTAAGGACCCAAGAGTGCACTCCAGAAAAGTTCAGAAAGATTTTCATTGGGCTAGCCTGGCTCAGAGAAGCTCGGGCTTCACAACTTCTGAGCCCTGAAGATAGTGTCACAAAGGTCTTTATTAAATGTTTAGCGGGAAGAAGAGCTTAAGTAAAGGCAGTTATTTAAAAAGGACGGGTTTACATCTGTAGTCATCAAGCTGGTCTCACTCAGGTAGGGAATCTGACCTAAGAGGAAGGGATTGGGGACAGGGGACACAAATTAGGGAATGGCAAAGGAGGGGAAAGGAGGAGAAGGAGCAGCTGTGGAGAACTGTGAAACTCCGTTGTTGGCATATCAAAGTGTGACCAGGGAGAATGGAGGGAGCAGGGAACATACAGCTGTGGGCAGAAACTATTGTGCTGTGCAGGTACAGGGGATCACCCTTTAAAATACACCAATTTCTTCTTTAATGGCATGGGGAGAAAAGAACAATTCTACATTGATGGTGGAAATGTGAACTAGAAAAATCAGAATGAAGATTCATATGGAGATGGCTCAGAAAATTAAAAATACAAATTGGGTTGGACTCAGCTATTTCCCTTTCAGCTGTCTTTGAGAAGAAGGGACATTATATTATGGTGATACATCCATACACATTTTTATAAAATCTGAACTCTGTAACAGCTACATCTTGGAAGCACCCTATGACCTACATGTCCATCAACACCTGAATAGATAAATGTGACATTTATATGCAATGGGGTAGGATTTTGTGATATGGAAATATACATATCTAGGATGTATATCTAGCATACATTTCTAGGAAAATTGATGCAAATTATGAACTTAAGTGAAGTAAATCAAGTCCAAAAGCATTAGTTTTCTCATGGCTTTTTGAAAGAGAAATGTAAAGAAAGGAGAATGGAAAGAAAAAAAAGCAAGCAATGCTTTTGTGAATTGGGAGGTGAAGAAGGGTTGAAGGGAAGAGAGGGGAGTGGGATAAAATGAACTAAGTTTATTTGTACAGGTAAAATTCCCACTGATGAATGTTTTCATTATGTATGACATATATGTTCTAACTTAAAAATACACTTAAAAACATGAAAGAACAAATAATTTAAAAAATAAAAGAAATGAAAAATAAAAGAAAACATGGAGATAGATCCTTTGCAAATAGGAAAGTGTTCTATGGATGGAGAGTGGTGGAAATAGAAGAGGGAGCAGGCAGTAAAAACTAAAGTATGCAGTGTACATGTAGAAACACCCCATGAAGAATGTAAACCCTTTAATTGTAAAATTAAACAAATTAAAAATAAATTTCTCTCCACAAATTTGACTGCTGTTGGTATGTGGGCCTTGGGAAAATAGCCAATGTGAAACAGGGTCATAAGTGTGGATCCCTACTCCCGTACAGCTGCTGTGCTTGTGTCAGCATAGGTGGTCAC
>RJWM01014311.1:0-50685 GCA_004363535.1 Dasyprocta punctata
ATGCTATGGAAACAAGTGTTTGTAACAGCCGCTCACAAGGCAGACACTTTTTACCCCCTCCCACTGTTCAAAATCCTCAAAGCATACATTTGGAACTACTGTTCCCACTTCTAATCGAAATACTGCCTCTCTGAAGAGGGCAAGAAAAATTACTGCCTGAAAGCTAATGTTTTCCTTGGTTCTTTTTATTTCTTCAGGTCATTATATTCACTTGTCTGCTGATGCCACCTTTATGTTTCTATAAAGACTGCGCCTGGCTTTCTCACTGTGAATTCCCACTAGACTCACTCCGGCCTGTGTGTAAACTGAGAGCTGATTATTATTTGCTGTCAACTTTTATATCATTTTGTCTTTTGTTAAACCCAGTCTTCTTTTCCCTTTTTATTCTCATGTAAATTTTGAGGTCACTTATGGAAATATTTTGCTTTTAAAAACTTTTAATCTGCTATTGTTTTGTGTAGGACTGAAAGAAAATTAAGATGTACTGAAGCTGTCAAATTATCTGTTAAAAAATGTTCCCACTATTAAACAGCTCTGCTGCCAAAACTAAAGAGATACCTCTACATCTCTTAAACAGAAACCACACAAAATTGTAAATAGAAATGTCTAACCTATTTAAAAATATTCTAGCTGGGCAAAGTGGTATGTGTCTGTAATCTCAGCAGTCTGGGAGGCTAGACAGGAGCATCAAAAATTCAAGTCCAGCTTGGGAGACTCAGTGACTTAGTGAGGCCCTGCCTCAAAATAAAGAAAAAATGAAGAGCTGGGAGTGTAGCTCAATGCAAAGGCCCTGCATTTAATCCCAGTACCTCGGGAAAAAAAAACCCAAATGAAGATTCAGTGGGTTCACAATCTATCATGAAGTTATTTTTCAAAAACAACTGATGGCCCAGGGGTGGCACACACCTGTAATATCAGCACTTGGGAGGCTGAGGCAGGAAAGTCATGACCAGTTCAAGGCCAGCCTGGGCTAAACAGTGAGTTCAAGGCTGGCCTGAACTACAGCCTATCTAAAAACAAAACAAAACAAAACAACTTAATGGGTGATAGAATAAAATTCTTCTAGCAGATTTTTAACGAAAAGTACTGCATTATTGGAGGATGGGAATGTGATGACTTGTAAGCACAGCAAATGATGACTTTCTGCTAAGTGAATCTTTCTAGGGGGTAACTTTTTCAAATATTACAATCATTAAAGATTAAAGTTAGACCCAAACATTCACTTTTATCATCAAAATTAGTATCACCAACATCTCCAGGTATGGAGGCCAGCATGAACCACATGCACAGTGAGACTAACTCAAAAATAAATAAATAAATAAAAATGGAAAGAAAATATCACTGAAGTCATCCAAGAACCGATTACACTTTTAAAAATATTTAAATGTTTTAATCATAATATTTTAATAAAGGGCTTTATATTTTAATCACAATATTTTAATAAAGGACCTTATATTTCTAAATATTTCATTGTGCCCATCCTTTCAAAATTCCTATTTTTGTATTTCATATTTATATATGGATTATATATAAATCACTCATGCATATGGTACTTGTGACAAAAAGATCACCAAATTATGCTTCAACAAATCAACTTAGTGATCAAAAATGGCCTAAAGCACAAGTATATACACATATACATTAGAAATATATTCACAAGCCTTTTTTATTGATATAAAAAATTAAAACACAAACTGGGAATGGTGACACACATCTGTAATTCCAGTACCAGGAAAGCTGAGACAGGAGGATCCAGGTTTGAGCCAAAGGTGAACAACTTAAACAATTCAGCGAGATTTTGTCCTAAAATAAAGTCGGGATGTAGCTCAGTGCAAAGCCCATGGATTCAATTCACAATGCCCCACCGTGAGTCGGGGGGAAGAGACAGAAATTTAAAAAAGATTTCCAAACCCTAAAGAGTTCCAAAAGCATCATCACAATGCTCACTAGCAACAACAACAACAAAAAAAAAGTCAGGCTGTTGGCAGTGGAATTCCCAGGTACAGCATGTCCGCATCGCAGGCCCCACACAAGACTGTTCAAAGAAAGTGCAGCAAGCAGAATAACCAAGCTCTCGCTATGCGCACGGGGGAGCCGCGGTCAGAGGACCAGACAGGGTGAGCTTCTGACACTGACATCGAAGACTCCCAGGCAGGGAATAAGGATCAGCCAGAGGGAAGAAGGCAGCTGCAGCTGCAGGCCAGGAACCATCAGGGCCGTAGATCAAGAGCTGCTGCTGCTTCGCCCTAACAGGTGCTCCGCCAGGAAGAGAGGATTTCAGGCAGAGGGAACAGCATTGCGGACTACTGACACCTTTGGGCAGGGGAAAGAAAGCCATGTGGGTGGGCAGCTGGGGCTGGCTGCAACCAAGACAGCAAGGGGCAGGGTGGGGACAGCAGGGCCAGCTCGCTCCAGGCCTCCAACACTACTCAGCCACGAGAGGTAACTTTGCGTCAGCGGTAAGAAACCTGGTGCGCACTGAGACCCTGACGCTAAGTCAGACACGAGCTTAAATGCCATGTGGTTTCTTATGAGAAACTCAAGGTACAAATACTTTAAAAAGTAAAGGACAGTAGGAAACAGAGACAGGCTTAGTAGAGATGGTGTTATGGCTTACGTCTAGATGTCCCCCAAAGCCTCATGCCGTCATAGGTGGGACTTTTTCAGGGGTGACTGGATTTAGGGTGTGTGACTCACTCGTGGCGCAATGTTTAGATGACGGGTGGGCGATTACTAAATCAGGCCTCCTCCTGGTTTGGCACTGCCCTCATCCCCGCACCCTGGACACAACATGAGGGACAGAAAGCAGCTTGCCAACCTCGCCCCTTGTGGCTTTGCTATTGTCTGCCTGCACTGAACTGTTGTTTCTCCTCTGCGAAGCCCCTCTGCTACGCACTGCCCTGCCTTGGATCCAGCCACTTATGGACTGAAAACTCTGCAAACCATGAGCTAAATAAACCTTTTTCCTCCCTTTACTTGTGGGTGGTTGGGTATTTTATTTCAGCAACAAGAAAAGTAACTAAAACAGATGGAAGAAGATTCAGGGATGGGGAGAGACGGGGGAGGGAGGAAAGGGAAAGGGGAAGTAAAAAGGACCAAGATTTGCCATGTGTATGCACCAATTCCCCACAACGGATGTATTTTATTATGCATTGCAAAACACATACTGCCAGGAAAAAAAAAAACCATACTGCCAGGCATGGTGGCATACACCTGTTGTCCCAGCCCCCGGGGAGCCTGAGACAGGAGGACTGCCGTGAGTTCAACACCAGCCTGAACTACACAGGGAGACTCTGTCTTAACAAAATAATTATAGTAATAATAAAAGGGAAATCAAGAAAAATTTAAATTTTAAAAAGGAACTTTAAAAAATTAAAATATACAATCATTGCTCAGAAAAACTGAGCCAAAGAAGCAAAGATGTCCCATGGCACCCAGTGGAGGGAGGGTCTGGAACATGCCATCTGGCCAGATGGGTGGCCCCTGAGTCCCAGGGACAGGGCAGTGCAGGCCAAGGTGACACAGACACAGGGCACACTGTGAAGCACTCCAAAAGCAGATGCTGACTCATGGTCAAGCTGAGCTGAGGAGACAGCCCGCACTTCTGAGGGGACAGTAATTTCCTCTCCTGTCCTGTATTACTCATATGCAGGTTGATCTCCCCTAAAAATACCCACTACAAGTGGTCTCTGCATGCAGAAAAGTTTAGAGTGGTCACAGAAAGGAGAACGGTGAATCCCAGCTCCAATTTTGTATTGCATCAAAAGCTCTTCTAATGTCTTCCAACCTTAATCATGCAGCAACTGGGAAAAAACATCTGCCTGGCCAACTTCAAAGGGAAGGGATAATCAAATTCTCTAAGGGTAAATCAGTCTGACAAGAAAAACAGTTTAAGTGGTGGGCTGGTAACCACCTGTAACCCCAGCTGTATGGGCAGCTGAGGCAGAAGGAACACCGGTTGGAGGCCAGCCTGGGTGATTTAGCAAGATTCTGTCTCACAATAAAAAATAGAAAGGTCTGGGAATGTAGCTCAATGCTCTCTGGATTCAATCCCAAAGAAAAAGTCTACAAGCAGTAAAAACACTCAAGACCGAGACCTTCTTGCCTATAACATTCTATCTCAATACCTCCCTAGTCTCAAACATTTAAGTAACATTTCAGTATTCTCTCACAGAGCCTAAATTACAGAGGAAGCACAGGACAAGGCAAATAGTGGTAAATCTATGGAAGCTAAAGACAGAAAATTCTGATGAAGAAAATGGATACCAAAACTCCCGAAAGAAAGTAGTAATGCTGTTGATCCCCGGAAGTCCTATGACCCATTCCTACGAGGATCATGAAAAAGTGTTAGTGAAGGCAGTTCTTAAAGGTATCTTTGTGAAAGCTGGGCGTGGTGGCGCAGGCCTTTAATCCCAGCACTTGGGAGGCTGAGGCAGGAGGATCGAGATCAGCCTGAGCTACAAGGGGAGTTCTCGGCTGGCCTGAACCACATAGCAAAACCTTCTCTCAAAAAAACAGTAACAAAAGATATGTTGTACTTGTGTGCATTTGCCTAAGTAGGAAAATACAGAGTGGGGCCATATTTGGGGGGCAGGGGGACAAGGTTTCCAAATCAGAGAACAAGGTAAATCACTAGGAAACCAGAGTAGACAAAGATAGGGCTGTTCAGACTGGCCAGACACAGGATAACAAAAATGAACAGGAGAGGAAATGGCATTTAAAAGTCAGGGATATGAATGCACGCAGAGCAGTTTAAACTGGTTGGGTTTTGTTTCTTTCCAGTGTTATATCTTGCTATCCTTAGACCTGTCCTTTAGGAGAAAATACAAGAATCTGGTTTTTAACAAAGATCAGAATAACTTGCTCAACCCACCAATGTTAAGATGGGTTTTTAACATTTCGCCATGTCAACCTAGCAAAATATACTCTGATATTCTAATTCATCTTCATCTACAAAATAAACTATTAAAACAATTGTGATACATGGTGTAGCTATCACTATATCCCATGACCCAAATAATTAATTTAGTCTGAGATAAAATACTTGTACTCTGGCAGCCACTACATGGAGACAAATTAGAATCACACGGGAAAAGGCCCTCCTGTCTCCCCAAAGAACTACTGCTTCTTGCAAAGAGGGGACCAGGGAGGGAAGAAACAGTCAAGACCTACCCTGCAGGGAACAGAGTACACAGAGCCTTCTGTATTTCCATCTCCTTTGGATTAAGGGGTGAAGTCCCATGAGCACTAGTTTTTTCAAGCAGCTCCACTCCAAGATGACAGTGCAAACTTGGGCCCAGGCGTACTGGTATCTAGTCCTAGCTCTGCCACATGACTGGAATATGTCATTACCCAGTAAAAAACAAGGATGAGAGACTCCTAGACTCCAGAGCTCTAATGTTCTATCTCAAAAACTTCTAAGTTTTTTTTATGGTTCTGTAAGACTTCTTGCATACAGAAAAGTTCAACCTGACTTGCTTCCAGCCCCTTCTGCACCACCATGTTCAGGTTTGAGGCTTCCAAAGCAGGAGCAGTTTGCTGATGCTGGCCATTAAAAAAAAAAAAAGTCATAGTGGCCCACCCCTGTAATCCCAGCACTGGGGGAGACTGAGGCAGGAAGATCACACATTCAAGTCCAACCTGGGCAATCTAGCAACTTAGTGAGACCTTGTCTCAAACTTAAAACTTAAAAAACGCTGAGAATGCAGCTCAGGAAAAAGAGTTCAATCCCAAGTACTGGGGGCAAAGCGGGGCACGACACAGCAATCAACTTCCAGTTCCTTGGAATGACACTAAGGATTGGAATAAAATCGAGATAAAATTACAGCACATTGAATGCTGCAACGGAACTACTGAAGTTGTAGTGCTGCTTTGGACGACTTTGAATAACAAAACAAAACAAAAAAACCCAAAGTAATCTGAAACAATGACAAAGTATCATATGCCCAAAATGTACAACACGATCTACAACCTGCATGACAACAGTCCCTTCTCTCTTCTCCCCGAGACCAGGGGCGAAGAACTGTCTCCCATGCCACATGGTCCCTAGGTGAGGAACACAACTTCCACCACCATCAACTGAGAACAAAACGGGAAGCGGGAGGCACACAAGAATAAGGAGAACGGGGTTGTTCAACCTTTTCTGATCTCAGTGTTCACCCCGACGGTGACTAAATTGTTTAGGGGATCACCCAGGTCATTTTGTTTCTAAATGTTCCACTCAGCTGCAAGTTTGTCTCTTTCCCCATTAGGAGGACTGGACTTGAGGTTGACTTGGGGACTTCAATTATAGGCCAGGCATCACTCTTGGGATTACAGCAGAGAACAAAAATGGGTCCCCTACGACAGGAACACGTTCTGGAAACAAGTGGGCTTCCAGAAAAGACTGGCATTCCGGTTTCGCTTTGAATGACTAGAACTACTAGTAAAGAACACATGTTACAACTCACAAGTTTAAAAAAAAAAAAAAAAGCGGTTAACCTTCAAAGCAAACAGATCATAAACTTCGGGACCCTAAAGCTGGGAGCTTGGGATGCGATGAATTTCCTTTAGGAAAGAAGTTTCCCTGCACCAGGCGCGTCTGGGCCCCCGGTGTCCACGTCGTCCGGAGCCGGAGGAGAAAATGCAAAACCAAAATGGAGGAGGGGCCTCGCAGGAGGCGGCTGGGAGCGCCAACCTCGTGGCTCGCTCCTCATGGCGCCAAGCAGCCTTCCTGCCCCGCTCTGCCCCGCAGCCTCGCCAGTCCGGGGGCGCAGAGCCCGCCCGCGCGGCTCCCCCGGGGCGCCAAGTGAAGTTGGAGACCGGGTTCAAGGTGGGGGAAGCAAAAAGCCCCACGTCAAGAGCAGTGAAGGGAGCAAAGAAAGAACCATCTGCGGGAGCTCCACCCTGCTTCACCTGCAGAAGGAGCCCGGGGTGAAGCCAGGACGCCTCTCCTCGTCCTTCTGACAAAACAAAGAAAACGGGCTTCTGGGGAGCCACACGCGGCGACCCGTTCCCGTTCCCGTTCCCGTTCCCGGGCGCAGAGGCGCGCACCACCGGGCGCCGCAGAGCAACTTTCTCCTGGAACCCGACCACACTTCCTCTTTCCAGCGAAGATAGAAGCCTCTGCTCTGGTGTCGCGGATGTCACAGCACTTCTGAGGCTCCTGCTCTGCCCCGCTATCCCCCGGTGGGGCTCCCCTTCCCCGGGACGCCGCCTCGCGCGTTCCCGTCACGCGCGCTGCACTCTCGGGCAGGCTTCCCGGCTCGCTGCGCCCTCGGCTCCGCTGGGCCCACGCGTCCGGGCAAGGCCAGGGCTAGGGACGCCGGGGGAGCCAGCGGGGAGCCCCAGCCCGGGACCCCAGACTTGTAAAACAATAAGCATCTGCTCTCCCACCCCTCCCCCATAGGACCCCGGCCACGAGTTAGAGCCGCGGCGTGGGGGTGGGGTGGGGGTGGGGAGCGCGCCAGCCTCCAGGTCTTGGCCGGTCACCCCTGGCCCGGAGGGCCGCAGTCAGCATCCGCCAGCCCCCACCACGGCGCCCCGAGCCTGCGAACGCCACGCGGTGGCTGCAGCCGGGGACCTGGCCCGCGCCCGGGTCACACGCGCCGCCCCGGGGAGGACCGCTGCGCCGTCTTACCTTGCCGCTGGCTGTGCCCCCGCTGACGCCGATCAGGAAGGGCTCCCCGCCGTTGGGCTGCTGGTGGTTCTGCAGGGTCTGCTCGCTGTCCCCGGCCATGGCTCGCGCCGCCCCTTCTCTCGCCGCCCAGCGATCCGACGCGCGCTCCCCGCCCGCGCCCTCGCCCTCGCCGGGCTCCTCCTGCCGCTGGGCGCCGCCGAGATCTAGGCCACCGCTCCGAGCTGCGGATGAGCTGACTTTCCTGGAGCAGCCGCGAGCCTTCTTCTGCCCGCAGCGGCCGGCGGGGTTTACATCCCAGGCCGAGGTCAGCGTGATGCCGCTGCTCCAATCCGCGCGGGGGGCGCGCTGCTATTCGCCGAGGCCGCGGCCTCCGCCCCGCCCGGACTCCGCCGCCGCCCGAGGGGAAAGGTGTGAGCCCGAGGCCGCCGCCCCGCCCCCGCCCGACCCGCCCTCTCCGCCCTCTCCCTACGCCCTCGGCAGGACCCCAGACCTGGGGGGGGGGCTGAGTGTTTGGGTGTGGGGTGCTGCCACCTATTTCAAAGGGAAGTTAAAAAGGGGGGAGGGGGAGATTGGGGACTAAAAGATCAAATAATGGTGAGGATGCTCCACGTTTAAGAAAGAAAATGAAAACAAGCTGGGAAGGTTTAAGATGAAAGGGAGATAATGAGTTAATCTCATTTACCATTTATCCAGGCTAAAAACTTGTTTTCAGAAAAATAACATTTATTTTTTTTTCTCCTCCTCATTTGCCCAAAATAGTGTGCCAGCCGCTGGCTTCAGATATTTCCTGCCTTGGAAAGCCCCGAGCGCCATTCTGCTTAGCCGGCCTGTCCTCCCGCGACGCCCTAGAGAAAGGTGACTTTAGGGCTTTATCGGCAGCGTGTCTTCCCCGGAAAAAGACACGAGATCGCACTTCCGAACTACTGAGTTGCTTGCCGAGCTAGGGTTGGGAGCATCAAAACAACAGTGCCATTTTGATCCGTCAATATCTGTCATTGAACTGGTTTTTCAGAGACTGGCAATTCGTCACTTAGCTAGGAGGACTTCGGGCAGCCTCCACCTCTGGAGCCACGGTTCCGTGCTCACGTTCAGGTCCACGAGCCAGATACTTCATCTCCTGTGCCTCGCTGTGCTATTCTGCAGAATGGAAATGATAATGGCCTTTTTTATTTGTTCGTTTTTGGTTTCAGACAGGGTCTCGCTATGTAATTCAGGCTGGCCTCGAACTCGCTGTGATCCTCTTGCCTCCATTTTCAGAGTGCTGGGATTATAGGGATTATAGGCGTGTGCTGCTACACCCAGCTGTAATGGCTGTTTTCAACAGAGGTTTTTGGTGACGTTTACATGAATCATTATGGCTGGTCATAACAGGGCATGCCTGTAATCCCAGCAGTCTTGGGAGGCTGAGGCAGGAGGATCTCTGTGAATTTGAAGCCAGCCTGAACTGCATGGCATGACCCCTACTCAAAAATACCAAAAAAAAAAAAAAAACCTAAATAGACTCCTAAATAAACTATTATGTGTAAAATTCTTAGAATAATGCCTGGTACAGTCTAAGCCCAGGTGTTTGAGAGAAAAGGCCCCTGAGATGAGTTTTGTGGTCCATGCCTGTAATCCCAGAGCTCTGGGAGGCTGAGGCAGAACTGCAAACTAGAATTCAACCTGGGCAATTTAGGGTCTTAGCTTAACTCTATCTCAAAATAAAAATAAAATAAAATAAAATAAAATAAACGGCTGGAGATGTAGCTTAACAAAAAGGCCCTGGGTTCAACCCTCAGATACAAGAGACAGACAGACAGAACAAGAGTGTGTTTTGCAGGGCATCCTGAGGAAGGCAGGATTAGACTAGTAATTCCCAGCCTCTGCTCCTTGGAATTTGGTACTGGTATCTATGACCTGATGGTACCCTACAGTCTAAGACAGGTTTGAAGTTGGTAATATTTTCTTTTACTTGTACTAAATTGCCTTAAGTGGAAAATTATTTTGAAAAAAGACTAAAGAAAATTAGTAAGAGTGTTAGAGAGCACCAAAGTTCTTTTTGCTTTTAAGATATTTGTGGAACCATTCACCAATCTCCAGAGCAGCTCAGATGGGCAGCCTTGATGGACAGAGTGGCTTCCTAGTTCGGGGAAGCAGCTCCGGGGAGGGCTTTGCTGGAGGTCACCTCATATTACCTGGTCTTCCAGTTGGCCTCTTCTCCCAAGTCTTTTCTCCAGATAAGAAACCTAACAGACTGCGAAGACTTTCTTAGAGTTCTCTATGGCCCAACATAAGGCCTTTTATAATCTGAAATTTGATGAGCCCATAGCTCAGGGGTAGCACAGGGATACTGTGTAGCTGAGGGAAGGAAGAGGAGACCTGGATCCCCTGGTAACTTCCCACATCCCTACCTGCCTTAGTCCTATTGCTTTTTCCTTTCATATTTTATCATAAAAATTTTCAGAATTGAAAAAATGGTGCTACATCCCCAGTCCTTCCCCCGCTTTCTTTAAAGACGGTGTCTCACTGAGTTACCTGAGTCACTAATTTGCAGTCCTCCAACCTCAGCCTCCCAAAGTGCTGGGATTATAGGCGTGCCCCAGCATACCATGCCTGCCACTGCTTTGTTTCAATTGACTTACTCTGAACTGATTAAAATGTTTCTTGCCCCTTTTAAAAATTACTATGTTTCTGACCACCTAGAACAGTTTCTGGTTTAGACAGTAGTAGGGCCCCAGTAAATATTTGTTGGATGAATGGAGAGACACCTTATCTCACTTCAGTGCCTAAGGCCCATTGAGCAGAATGACCAGCAAGCAGGAAGGATCAATATGATTGTTGAATGAATGAACAAATGGACAAGCATGTATGAAGTAAGAAACAAGCAAACATCATTTGCATCGTTTTGAAAGAAAAGGTGGTGTGCCTTTGATTATGATTATGTGATGATTACTCTTATGTATGAATGTCTTGTTTTACTGCCTGCTAGGGTGTGGGTGTTTGCTCCTCTCCACTCGGAAACTCATGCTGAAATTTATTTGCCAATATCACAGCACTGAGAAGTCTTGGGACCTTGAAGAGAGGAGAGACTCGGTCATAGGGGCTCCACCCTTACACAGAGTGTAATGTAGGTCCCACAAGATTGAGTTCAGTTCAGGAGATCAGGTTGGTAGAAGGCAAATTTGGTTTTCCCTAGCCCTCTCTTGCTTCCTTCCTCCTTTCCTGCATGTTTGTCTCTTCCACACGTGTGTGTCCTTCACTCACACTCGCACTCACTTTAGCCCATTCCCTCGTGCTACCCTTGGCGCTGCACGGAAACTGTTCTCAAAAGTCCTAGTGCTGTCGTCTGTTACCTAGGCCAGTTGACCCATTAGTTGAGCTAACTCACCACTCTTCTTGGCACCTCATTTCATGTGACTAGCATTTCACTTGTGCATGTGTTAAAACCTAAGAAAGTGCCCTGAAAAGGATCGAAAGCTTCCTGGAGGAAGATAAGGTCTCAGCAGAGGACAACCCGCGCTTTGCTTGTCTCTTCCCTGTCCCCAGGGCTGCCTGGCTTCCACCCAGAGGAGGTACCCAGTCCTGTTCAAATTGTTAAGAGGACTCAGCAGCAGTGACCTCAACAAGGACTTTCGAATCTCTGCCGTCTACACAGCTGGGCGAGCTGCCTGTGCTGGTCCCTGAGCTGTGTCATCCTCTCTGGGGAGCTGGGTCACCAAATCCCATCGCTGGAGATGTTCAAATCGCACTTGAGCCTGCTGTAACAATTACACTGCAGATTCTGAATTAAGTGATTTCGAGCTGTCCTCCTCCCCCTCCCACTGAGAGAACAGAAAAACACAAATATTTTTAATAAAACCCAGAATGACAACAAGTTCAAGGAAATGACGTTTGCTTGGTATGTGTGATATTTTGTTTTCCCTTAAACAGCTTTTGGTCTAGTTAAATCAGGGCCTGGTTCACATTTGGGATGAAGTCAGCATGAGTGTGCAGTTGCAGCTGGAGCCAAAGAACAATGAGAGAGGCGGCTGTGGACAGGCCTTTGTCTGCCTCCTCTCTTTAAGGAACCCTACTTTGAAACTAGGCAAGGAGCAGAATACTTTGCATCCAACTGAAATTTTCTAGTTGCTTCTTGTACCATGCTCAATTCTCTCCTCGCTTATCTCATCCTGAACCAGAATAGATGCTATTGCACTTCAGCCTTGGTCTGATGCATTCTGTCTTCTGACTGCCTTTGTAACTACCTTCCACTTCGGGTCGATCCGCGGTGGCTCTGACAGGTTGTGAGTGCTGTTCTGCAAAGCTGTCCCCCACAGGATAAAAGCTCTCTCAACAATCACATCCTCGGATGCTCACAAGCAACCCAGGAGAGTGCAGCGTCAGAGGAGCTGCAGTGGAGGCAGCTGGAATCGCAAATGCTTGGACTCCACCCTAGAAGTGGTGAATCAGGACCTCTGCGGGTGGGGCCCAAAGACTGGTTCCTGCGAGCTTTCCAGGTGATCCCAGGACCCACTCACCAAAGTTTAGAGACACTGATGGAGGGCAAAGGTGAATAAGCTCCAGGCAGAAAACCAGGTGTCCATCCTGGTCTTGTCATTAATTTTTCCACAGGATACCTAATCTCTATACACCTCTTGTTCTTCAACTGTTAAATGACAACCCAGCTGGCAGCCTGGTAGTGAAAATGATGAATGGATTTGAATACATAGTAGTTGTTAAATATCATGGCTCTTCCCCTCCTGTTTCTTCCATAGCTCTCTGGTTTATCACAGAAATCCATCCTTGGGGATGACAGTTTCCAAAAGGAACACCTAATCTCCAAAGGCACTTTCTAATAAAAGTTAAAAGATAATGCCCAACCATAAAGAAATGAAAAACGTTTGAGAAGATAAATATAGAGGTGTTGATCAAAAATTATGGTGAATATTTACCCTTTTTTTTTTTTTTTTTAAAAATAAACCTATTATAGTAAAATACACATTGCTAAGAATTATGGAATAATTATGTTTGAAGTGAGGGGAAATATTTTAAATATTATAAAGAAGATTAATGTGGCAATATGTTTTACTGTGATTTTTAAATGTTAAAAATCACCATATTTTTTGATCATTAACCTTTATGATAAATACGATTTTAACACTACACAACACTTACGTATCAAATATTGTGTGGTACCCCCACTCGTGCATAATTCTTATGTTTTTATATTATCAGTTAAATACTTTTTCATTTTGATACTGGGAGTCAAACTCAGTGACATTGTATTACTGAGCTATGTCATCAGCCCTTTTTATTTTTATTTTGTGACAGAGTCTTGCTAAATTACTCATGTTGAACAGAATGTGATGGCGCACAGTTAATCCCAGGCCTTGGGAGGCTGAGGCAGGAGGATTGTGAATTTGTGGGCAGCCATGACTACATAGAGAGACCCTGTCCAAAAATAAATAAATAAATAAAAGAAAGAAAGAAAAAGAAAAGAAAAAAGAAAAGTTGCTCAGACTGGCTTGGAACTTGCTATCCTTCTACCTCAGGCCTCTGCATAGCTGAGATTATAGATATGTGCTTCCATGTCCAGTAATAAAAAAATCGATCAATTAATTTTTCAAAAATAATGTCCAAGGGCCGGGAGTTTGGCTCAGTGACTTAAGCGCCTGCCTGGCAGGTGCGAAGCTGTGAGTTCGATCCCCAGTGCCACACACACACACACACACACACAAAAAAAAATAATAATAATAATGTCCAGAGTGGGGAAATCCATAGTCAGAAGTAGATTACTAGCTGCTTCCACTAGAACGGTCATGGGAGAACAGGGATGTGATTATTAATGGACCCAGAGTTTTTTTGTTGTTGTTGTTGGGTGGTGAGGGATATGTTCTAAAGCTGATTGTAGTGATGGTTGTATGATTTAAATTGGTGAACTGTATGGTCTATCAGTTATATATCCACAAATCTTTTCAAAAATAGATGTCAACAGCAGTCTAAAAGGAAAAGAGATTTTTAGGCATTGGAAACAGAAATGGATAAAAGCTCAAATGAATTAAATTTTTTTTTTTTTTTTTTTTTTTTTTTTTTGCGGCACCGGGGATTGAACTCACAACCTCGTGCCTACCAGGGCAGGCGCTTAAGGCACTGAGCCAAACTGCCGGCCCTGGTTTTTTTTGAGGCAGGGTCGCACTATGTAGCTCAGGCCGGTCTTGCGCTTGCGTTGTAGCCCAAGCGGGCCTCGAACTCACAACGCTCCGCCTACCTCAGCCTCCCGAGTGCTGGGATTAAAGGCGTGCGCCACCACGCCCGGCTTCAAATGAATTAAATTTTAAATCGGGAACAATGTCAGAGCCTATATAACAATGTCTGTAGCCTAAATAGCATATGCAAGGGCAAGCTGTTAATTTAGTTGAATTCATCATACATCCTCCATCAAAAAAAAAAAGATCATATGAGGGCTCCTAAATTTTATTTTATTTATTTATTTATTCATTTATTTTTGGTACTTGGGATCAAACAATGTTGCACCTGCCAGGCAGGCACTTATGCCACTGACCTGAATCCCTGGCCCTATTTTTTGAGAGAGGGTCTCACTATTGCAGTTCAGGCTGGCCTTGAACTCACTTTGTAGCCCAGACTGGTCTTGAACTCACAATGATCCTCCTGTCTCAGCCTCCCAAGTGCTGGGATTACAGGCATGCGCCACCACACCTGGCTAAGGGGGCTCTTAAATTTTAGTTAATACAGCTTCATAAGTCCTTTATGCTGTGGACACAAGAAGACTTACAAGACACTAAAAATTTAACACAGAATTTATGGGGTGAGTATTTGTTAGCTTGTGGGTGTATGCTAGGCAAATGCCTTACCACTAAACTACATCTCCAATCCCACAGTTCAAAGTCTTACAGAGATTTGCTGATTTTTCCCTCTGCTTCCCAAACCAGGCTACTTTCTAGTGAGAGTCTAAGAAAACAGGCTGAGATAGTCAAGGGTTCAGTCGTCTTGCCCGCTAAGCTACCTGCACTCAGCAAGATTAGACCCAGCACCCCTCTTTTGTTATATTCTAAACCAGTGCTTCCCAACCTGTTTGGCAACAGAGACCAGTTTCAAAGGGAGGATGGGTGGGTGAAGGTCCTGGTGAGACTCTCATAAGGAGCTTGTAACCTGGATGCCTCAAGCAGGCAGTTCACAGTAGGGTTCAGGCTCATTTGAGAACCTGATGCTTCTGCTGATCTGACAGAAGGTGGAGGCCAGGCAGTGATGGGAGCCATGGGGAGCAGCTGTAAATACAGATGAAGCTTCATTCACCCGGTCTTCACTCCCTCCTGCTGTGAGACCCGGTTCCTTGCAGACCATGAACTGCTATCTCTTCATGGCCCAGGAGTTGAGGACTCTATGATCTAACTGCCCAGTTTCATCCTTTTAGCCACTCATATCCCAGATCTATACCCAATCCTTTGTGTCTTTTCCTACCTTCAGATTAAAATTCTTTTTATCACACTTTTCTGTAGTGATGACCTTCATCTCCCCCAGTTAGCTCTAGAGTCACCTCTACAAATAACTCGCCTCCACCTTCTCCTTTCCCAGCTGGGGCTGATGTCCATGCCATCACACCATAACAGATGCATTTTACTTGGGGATACAGGTCTTGGACTAGGGTAAGACAAGGGAAATGCCTAAGATCCAAAGTGTAGGGAGGAGTTTACTCTTGGTTGAGCAAGTGCAGAGTGTGCCTCAAAAAGGAGCAGCTCCTTGAATGTCATGTGCTAGGGACCTCCCTGCCTCAACCTACTCTAGTGCTGGTGACAGTTTAACAACGAAAGATGCTGCAGCTATGGTGTCAACCTCAGAGTGTGGTTACACTTAGTCTATTGACTTGGCTTTAGCCTGGGCACCCAAGGGTGGCAAGATTGACTGTCTTTGAGGTGATGGAGTGTGGTGTCTACTGATCGGTGTTGGAGGCCAAATGAGTTACCAGAATCAACTGATTAGTTTTTCCTCATCATCCATGGTATCTTGCTGAAAAGTTATTTTGGAGTTTTTTTTATCTGGTTTGTTTTATTTTTCTCCTTGGATCCTTGAGACAGGTGTTATTACATAGTTCAGGCTGACCTTGAACTCACTATGTACCCCAAACTGCCCTCAAACCTGAGGCAATCCTCCTGCTTCAGTCTCCTGAGTGCTGGTATCAAAGACTTTGTCTGTTTCTTTTGAGACAGGGTCTGAGTGAAGTTGGCCTCAAAATTGTGATCCTCAGCCGGGCGTGGTGGTGCACTCCTGTAATCCCAGCACTTGGGAGGCTGAGGCAGGAGGATTGTTGCAAGTTTGAGACCAACCTTGGCTACAAAGTAAGTCCAAGCCCAGCCTGAACTGCATAGCGAGACCCTGTCTAAAAAAGACAAAAAAAAAAAGTGTGATCTTCCTGTCTCATCCTCCTGAGTGCTGGGTTTACAAATGTGTACCACCACACCTGGCTCTTCTGGAGTTTTCTTGTTTAATTTTTTGTTAATCTTTTGTTGTTATGGCTTGCGTCTGGATATTCCCCAAAGCCTCACATGGTGACAGGCAAGGTTTTTCAGAGGTAGTTGCCTCTAGAGTGTGTGATACTGGAATCAAGGGTGTGTGATTACTGATTGGGTTGGCATAGTTCTGGGTAGGATTAAGGATGCCCCACCCTAGGTATGAGTACTACTTGCCCTAAGGGTAAAAATGTAATATAAGAGACAGAAAGAAGTTCGTGGTTTGTTGCTCGCCTGTCACCTTGCTGGCTTCTGCCTGGCGTATACTGTTTCTCCTTAGTACTGCCCCTTTGCCATGCCACTCTGCCTTGGAACCAGCCCACTGGGAACTGAGACCTCTACAAACTGTGAGCTACAATAAACCTTTCTTCCTCTGGATATTTTGTCTCAGCAATGAGAAAAGTGATGAGGACAGGAGTCTATATTGTCCAGGCTGGTCTCACAGCTTTTATAAATACACAATCCATTATCACTGTCTACAGTTATACAACTGTACCAGAATTTAACTCCTTTTCAGCAACTTTATGTGTGTGTGTGTTGTTGGGGGTTGAACTCAGGACCTTCACACTGAGCTACATCCACAGCTCTTTTCAGTTTTTGTTTTGAGACAGGCCTTGCTAACTTTCCTAGGCTGGGTTCCAATTTGCTATCCTCCTGCCTCAGCCTCTCAAGTACTGGGATTCCAGGTATGTGCCACCCAAAGTGAATGTTACAGCTTGGAAGGCTTGTGTGGAAGGCTTGATTGCTGATGAGCTTTGGAGGAAGGGGTAGAATCAGGAGGACTCTAATTTAAGAAGTGGATTAAGCCATTGATGGGATCATGATCTGATGGCATTATTGGGAGGCCATGTAAACAGGAGGTAGGGCCTGGCCACGCGGAGTGCATCATGGGAGGTGTTTCCAGCCTGCTCCACCCTACTCCTTCCCTGCCTTGCTGTTTCCTGACTGCTCTGCCACACCCTTCCACCACCAGCATCAGCCTCTCCACAAACCTGAAGCCATGGTATCAGCTGACTGTGAATGGAAATCTCTGAAACCCTGAGCAAAAGAAAGCCTATTCTCCTCTAAACTGTCTTTCTCAAGTCTTGTCGCAATACTAAAAAGCGTGAGACATAGTGAGATCATGCAGTACTTTCTATCTGTTCCTGACTTACTTCCTTTAACATAATGACCTTCACTCCACCACTGTTGCCTGCAACAGCCAGATTTCTTTCCTTTTTGTGGATGTGTACTATTCCAATATGTGTATCATGCTGTATTTTTCCACGCCTTGGCTAACACTTCTGTTGTTCTACTTCCTGACTTTTATGAAAAGCGCTAAATGCAATTTTAACAAACCAAATAGAGCAACACATAAAAAGGGTAATACGTTATGATCAAAGGTGTTTTTTCTTTTTTTGGTTTTTTTGAGACAAGATTTCACTATACAGTTAAGGCTGGTCTTAACTCACATTGACTCAAGGTGATCCTCTCACCTCAGCCTCCCGAGTGCTGGGATTACAGGCGAGTGCTGCTACATCCAGCCTAGGTTTTTGCTTTTTTATTTTTTTAAATAAAGTTGGTTTAATATTTGAAAAATCTATACTTTGAGTAGCTTAGATCTGAATCATAAAATACGTGTAATGAGCAGTGCACCTTTTGATATGGGTAAATGCTGTGGTAAGAAGGTGTGAAACCCTTCTGCATTCCTTAACATGAAAGGAACGATTTCTTGAACTACCTACAACAGTGTTCCCCAAAATGTGCTCCTGGCACAATGGTCCTAGGAGGAAAAAAAGATAGCAAGAAGAAATAAGTGAAAAAACCTGCATATTTCTCTCCTTTTCCATTTTGACTCCTCAGAGAAAGCTGCCATGTACATTAACATGTTAAATATCCTAAAAAATATACTGCAAGAAAGACGCTTGTTTGTTTAGACTTGTGTTTTAGTCAAGCATGGTAGCACGCACCTAGAATCCCAGTACACCGGTAGGCTGAGGCAGGAGGACTGCAAATTCAAAACCAAACTAAGCAATTTAGCAATTTAGCAAGATCCTGCCTCAAAATTAAAAAAAAAAAAAGATGGCTGGAGGCCAGGCGTGGAGATGCATGCCTGTAATCCTGGCACTTGAGAGACTGAGGCAGGCAGATCTCTGCAAATTAGAGGCCAGCCTGGGCTACATAGTGAGTTCAAGGCCAGCCTGAATTGCATAGTGAGACCTTGTCTCAAAAAGACAACAAAGACTCCCCACCCACACACACACAAAAAAAAATGGTTGGAGATGTAGGTTAGTGTAAAGGCCCTGGGTTCAATTCCAAATACTGCAAACAAAGATAATAATAATAATAAGATTAAAAATAAATAAATAAGCCAGTGTTTTATCAAACCACAGGATTTTTTTTTTCAGAAGAAGCAAGCTGGACATGTTCACCCTCCTTTCCTGGGTTTAGGTAATAACCACTGCTTCTTCCAGTCTAGGGGAAAAAGCATAGATGAGCGAGTCGGACAGTTGGTCTCAAGGTCAACTTCTGCCATTAACTACCTATACTCCCAAATTACTTGGCCTGAGACATACGTGTAAGTAATAAATATGTATGAACATTTAAAATTTCTCCACTTATCTTCCTAAAAATTAGAGACATTCAAATATCTCCGTACTGTACCTTAAAACCAAGGAGAATGTTTGCTAAATGGTTAGGAAGCTTATTCATCTACAGCATAAAGGGAAGAGAGTTGCTTGGTTGGTTGGTTGGTTTGAGACAGGGCCTTGCTATGTAGTCCAGGCTGGCCTTGAACTTACTATGTAGCTCAGGCTGGCCTCAAATTCACAGCAGTCCTCCTGCCTCAGGCACCCAAGTGCTGGGATTACCTGTATGTGCTGCCATGCCCGGCCTGTTTTTTTTTTTTATTATTGGTACATTTTAAGTATACATAATGATCACATTCATTGTAGAGAATTTGTGCCTGTACATGATATATCTGGATTCTTCCCCCTTTTCCCCCCATTTCTCTCCCCTTCATTCAACCCCTTTTCCCCTCATTTACAAAAGCTTTGTTTCCAGTTTTCCTTCTGTTCTTTTTTCTTGTCCATTGTTTCCTTTCCTCCCCGCCCCCGTTTCCCCTCACATTTGAATATTTTCTTCTCATTTTGCAATGTCTATGATACGTTTTCATCTTTATTTACAGTTTCAGTTTCTCACACCAGAGAAGCAGTGTGGTAATTAAACGTGTGTGCTATTTATTTCACATAAGAGTAGGGTCTCAAGGTGCATTCATTTAGCACAAACGTCTCAACTACCTTGAATTTTTGAAAGTTGGACATTTTATTTTATTTTATTTTATTGTGTGTGTGGCACCGGGGATCAAACTCACAACCTCACACGTGCCAGACAGGTGCTTAAGCCACTGAACCAAACTCCTGATCCTAGTTGTTTTGAGGCAGGGTCACACTATGTAGCTCAGGCCGCCCTTGTGCTTGCATTGTAGCCCAAGCTGGCCTCGAACTCACAACGATTCTCCTACCTCAGCCTCCTGAGTGCTGGGATTAAAGGCGTGCGCCACCACGCCTAGCTTGAAATTTGGACATTTTAAACAAATCACATCTCTACAGGTCTTCCCTCCCCCTTTCTCTTTCTTTCTCTCTTTCTTATCTTGATTTGTTGACATAGGGTCTCACTCTACAGTTCAGGCTGGCCTTGAACTCACTATGTAGTCCAGGCTGGACTTGAACTCTCAGCAACCCTCCTGCCTCCACCTCCCAAATGCTGAGATTACAGGCATATGCCACCACACCTAGTCAGCTCTCCTTTATTTAAAAAATAATAATTGAGTATTAACATTTAAAAATTCTCCATTTTTCTTCTTAAAAATTAGGTACATTCAAACATTTTTGTATCTTACAACTAAAGAGAATATTTGCCAAATGGTTTCATATTTCCTAGTAGCTGGGGGAACTGTCTCTTTTGTTTCGTGTAGACACTGGTAAACAACTTAGCATTTTCTCCACATGTGCAAAAGCGGCCCCTGCTAGGTGTCCTGGGTCCGGTGTGATCTAACTCAGCCATTGTTCACAGGGACAGCGGGCTGTATTCCTCATGGAATGCACTGCCGAGGGACGTAATCGGCCACGTGCACAATGGACTTTTGAGTATATGACAGTAAGGGTTCACCGGTGTTATTGTTGAGTATTTTTTATATTACACTTTATGATTTTGACTTTTACTTATCCATTCTACACGTACTATAGAATTAGAGACAAATCAGAAACTGAGTAAAAGAAAGACAAGAAGGAGAATTACCATTAAGGTAACTGCTGTTCTGCTAACGATTTAGTGTAGTACAACTTCCATGCTGTTTCCTTTTCCTCACTCTTGCTTTTTAACAGACTTCAATGGCACAGATCTGAATTAACCACAACACTTACTTTGTAACTCCTTTTCCTCATCCAGTCTGTTTACTTATTATTTAGTAGTGTAATAGCCAGGCATGGTGGTGCACGCTTGTAATCCCAGCAGTCGAGAGGCTGAGGCAGGAGATCATTGCAAGTTCGAGACCAGCCTGGGCTACAAAGTGAGATCAAAGACAGGCATGGTGGTGCACACCTTTAATCCTAGTGCTCTGGAGGCTGAGGTAGGAGGATCATTGTGAGTTCGAGGCCAGCTTCGGCTACAACGTGAGCGCAAGGGCAGTCTGAGCTACATATTGGGACCCTGTCTCAAAAAACTAGGGCCAGGAGTTTGGCTCAATGGCTTACGCGCCTGTCTGGCAGGCACGAGGCTGTGAGTTTGATCCCCTGCACCACAAAAAACAAACAAACAAACAAACAAACAAAACAAAGTGAGGTCAAGTCCAGCCTGAACTGCATAGTGAGACCCTGTCCCAAAAAGATTAAAAAAAAAAGGTTAAATAAATATCTATAACCTTCTGCAAGATCTAGGATACAGGCAATACATCATAAACTAATTATCAAAATTATATGTGCTTTTCTATGGATAATATATAACCTTAAAGAGTTTTTGAAAAAAAGTGTTTTTTTTTTTGAGATGGGGTCTTGCTATGCAGTTCAGGCTGCTTGAACTCACTTTGTAGCCCAGGCTGGTCTTGAACTCACAGCAATCCTCCTGCCTCAGCCTCCCGAGTGATAGGATTACAGTCATGCCCCACCACACCTGGCTATTTTTTTTTGAGGCAGGGTCTTGCTAAACTGGCCTTCTGATCCGGCCCGCGGATCAACTTGTGGGTCTTGCCTGGAGGAGACACAGGATGGGGGATAGGGGCAGGGCAAGAAGAGAGAGAAACGGAGACAAGTCGAGCGATTCCGATCAAGTCTCCGTTTATTGCGGAAGTGTTTACAGCTTATATAGAAGCGGGAACGGAAGCTGTCATCGCACAGGGGTGTGGCGAGCACGGATAGGCTGTCGTCATTTCCTGGCGGGATAGGGGAGGATCATGGGAAATATAGGCTTTACATGTAGGCTTGTAAGAGAGGAACATGGGAGATGTAGGCTGACACACCAAATGCCCACAGGGAGGAGAAAAACTGAGGAGAGACGGAGCAGCAGCCCTGAGACTGTTTTACCGCTCCCTACAGCCTTCAAAATGGGATTCTTCTGCCTCAGCCTCCCAAGTGCTGTGATTACAGGTGTGTCACTAGGCCCAGTGAAATTTGTTTTCCATCAGCCCAGAAATAAACTTTACATATATGTTCATTACTTTTTTTTTTCTTTTTTTTTTTTCTTTTTGCGGCACTGGGGATCAAACTCACAGCCTCACACCTGCCAGACAGGCACTTGAGTCACTGAGCCAAACTCCCAGCCCTAGTTTTTTTTGATACATTTTTTCTTTTTTATAGTGTTGAAAACACATGACATAGAAATTTATCCATTTACCTGTGTGTGTGTGTGTTTCATGAGGCCTTTGCAATGAGCTATATCCCTACACCCTATGTCTATTACTTTTAAATTTTATCTAGTTTTATTTTGCTACATTTGTGGTACTGGGTAAACCCAGGGCCTTCACATGGAGGTACATCCCAATGCTCTTTTACTGAGACAAAGTCTCACTATGTTGCCCCAGCTAGCTATTGTCTAGTTTTCTGTCTTTTCTTTTCTTTTCTTTTCCTTTCTTTCTTTATTCTTGCTTTTTCTTTCTTTTTTCCCTTTTTTCTTTTTTTTGCTACTGTTTTTCCTTAAATAAAATGAAATTTTGTAACAAAATAGTAAGAGATTAGCAATAGTTGATACACATATTGTATTCAAAGTAGTTACTCAGAGACAAAAAAGATTCTTACAAAGAAGAAACAAACTGAACTGGTACATTCAATTTAACCATTTTTAATTGCACAACTGAATACTGTTAAGTACTTTTACATTGTTGTGAAACAGATCTCCAGAGCTTTCTTTACAAAACACATTCTATACCCATTAAACAATAACTCCCCTTTCCCCATCTCCCTAAGCCCTGGTAACCACCAATCTACTTTCTGTCTCTGTTAATTGAAATACATTAGCTATCTCATGTAAGTAGGATCGGAGTCGTACAATACTTTTGTGTGTGTGTGTGTGTGTGTGTGTGTGCTGGGGATTGAACTCAGGGCCTTGTGTTTTTAGGAAACTGCTCTGCTACTGAGCTACAGTCTTTTTATTATTTTGAGACAAGTTCTCACTAAACTGCCCAGATTGGTCTTAGAATTGTGATCTTCCTGCCTCAGCCTCCTAAGTAGCTGTAATTATAGGCATGTGGCTATGCCACCACTTTTGGCTTTTTCTATACTCTTACTGGTCATTTGCATATCATTTTTTGAGAAATGTCCATCCACCTCCTTTGCCTATTTTTTATTTATTCGTTTGTTCATTTTTGTGCGGTGCTGGGGGTCAAAACCAGGGTCTTGCATATCTGAGGCCAAAGGGCTGTACTGCTAAGCTATGCCCCAGTCCTGCTAAATTTTTTTTTTAATTCTTTTTTTATTTTGTTTTCTGTTTTTTGAGACAAGGTCTTGCACTGTGTAGTTCAGGCTGATCTTGAACTCATTATGTAGCCCAGGCTGGCCTCAAAGTCCCAGTGGTCTGGCTGTCCTCCTGCCTCAGCCTCCCAGGTGCTGGGATTACAGGCGTGTACACCACATCTAATTCCAAGTTCTTTTTCTTTTCTTTTCTTTTCTTTCTTTTCTTTTTCTTTTTTTTTTTTTTTTGTATCATGAATCAAATTTAGGATCTCGAGTTTGAAAGTAGGCACTGTACCGCTGAGTTATATCCCCAGCCCCTTGTTCCAAATTCGTAATGGGTCTGATTTTTTGTTTCTAAATCACAGTTCTTTCTGTATTGTGAAGTTAACCCTTTATTATGTACATGATTTGCCAATATTCTCTCCCATTCTGTAAGTTGCCATTTCACTCTGTTGTATCCTTTAATATACAAACATTTTTAAGCCAGATATAGTTCTATTTGTGCTTTTGTTGCTTGTACTTTTGGTGTCATATCCTAGGAATCTTTGCCAAATCACGATACTTTCCTCCTATAGTTCCTTCTAAGAGCATTATAGCTTATATCTAGATGTCCCCCCAAATCCTCGTGAGTTCATAGGTGGGGCTTTGGGGAGGTGGCTGGAGCACGGTGCGTGATAACTGGATCAGGCCCCTGATTGGCTTAGCATGGTTGTGGGTGGGTGATGGGACTACTGAAAAGAGAAGCCTTACCCTGGGTGTGGGTGGCACCAACCAATAGGCTTAGAGCCTGGATGGAATAAAAAGGGAAAGAAAAAAGAAGACTTGCTGCCTCCTGTCTACCCTCCCACGGCCTGTTTCTCCTTTGCTGCTTCCCTCTGCCCTGTCGCCCTGCCTTGGAGCCAGTCAACTACGGACTGAAATTTCTACAAACTGCGAGCCAAAACAAATTTTTTCTTCTTTAACTTGTGGGTGTTGGGTATTGTGTTTCAACAATGAGAAAATAACTAGGACAAATATATTTAAGTCTTACATTTATTTAGGTCTTTAATTCTTTTTTAGTTCATTTTTGTGTAGGACGCACAAGTTCAACCTCACTCTTTTGCATGTGGGTATTGTTTTCCCAACACTATTGTTGCAGAGGTTGGGGTTTTGACATTCTTGCTGCAGATCACATGACCATATATGGGAGAATATATTTCTGGGTACTCAGGTTTTTTTTTTTGTTGTTGTTGTTGTTGTTGTTGTTTTGTTTTGTTTTTTGTACTGGGGATCAAACTCACGACCTCGTGCATGGCAGGAAGGCACTTTTGCTGCTGAGCTAAATCCCCAGCCCCTAGGTACTCAGTTTTATTGATCTGTTTGTCTTTATGTCAGTGCCATACTGTTTAGATTACAATATCTCTAAAATACATTTTGGGTTCAGGAAGTGTGAATCCCTTGAATTTGATCTTCTTTTTAAAGTTGTTTTGGTTATTCAAGTTCCTCTGAGATTTTATATGAATTTCAGAATAATTTTTATAGTTTTAAAAATGCCATTTGGAGGTTTTGATAAATGTGTTGGATCACTTCATGTTGCTATAACAAAATACCTGGGGCTAACTGGGCATAGTGGCACACACTCTTAATCCCAGCACTTGAGGGGCTGAGGCAGGAGGATTGTTGTGAGTTTGAGACCAGCGTAGGCTACAAAGTGAGTTCCAAGACCAACCTGAACTGCACTGTAAGACCCTGTCTCAAATAAATAGGGCTGGGGATTTAGCTTGGTGGCATAAGCACCTGCCTAGCAAGCGCAAGGTTGTGTGTTCGATCCCTGGTACCAAAAACAAAAAACAAACAAAAAACAAAAACCAAAACCAAAAAAAACCTGGGGTTAGATGTTTAGTAAAGAAAAGAAGTGTTGGGAAAGGTAGAGCACACCTATAATCCCTGGGGAAGCTGAAACAGAAGGATCAGCATGAGTTCAAGGCCGCCTGTGCTACACAGTGAGTTTAAGGCCAGCCAGAATTACATGGTGAGACTGTCTTAAAAAAAAAGTTTCTTTCACTCATGATTCTGTGGGGTAGGGTCCTGTAGAGGCCATCCAGCTACACTGCAACACGATGAGGGAGCGGAAAGGGAAGTGGCTGTATGGAGAGAGGACTACATACATGGGATGGCCTTGCTTTATAATAACCTGCTCTTGCCACAACTAATTCATTCCATGGGAACACAATTAATCCCTTCTGAGAGTAGACTCCCTTGCTGAACCTCCACCTCTTAAAAATGTTCACCACTAACTAGGCATGGTGGTGCATGCATATAATTCTAGCCCCCTGGGAGGCTGAGATGGGAGAATCATAAGTCTGAGACCAGCTTGGCAACTTCAGGAGACCCTGTTCCAGCCAGAAGTGGTGGTGTCCACCAGCCTGTAATCTCAGCAAGTTCAAGGCCAGCCCAGACTTCATGATAATGAGATCCTTCCTCAAAACAAACAAAAGTCTAAACCAATTTAGGTTCCCACCAGCAGTATGTGAGCACCTGTGGTCTTTCTTCTTGCCTTTGATCCACTATTAGTCTCGGCATTGACTATTTTTCAGTGCTTTCCTTTAAGTAAACTTAATTACATATCCCAAAACCCATAATTACAGAGAAGATGAGCAGATACCCATTCAAATTTAGGAGTATTCAGTTACTTAAGAGAGAATTTCAAGCTTTTTATAGACTCTCACCTAGTTTTTCTTATGTAATTTTTATAACTTCTAACCAATCTCTATAAGCTTTTTCCTTGTTTTAATCCACTGGAATTTCTAATCAATCCTTCTCCTTCCTCTTTTTTTTCTCTCTTTTTTTAAGACAGGGTCTCCTGTAGGCCAGGCTGGACTGGAGGTCACTATGTAGTCCAGCTTAGCCTTGAATTTGTGGGTATCCTCCTGCCTCAGCCTTCTGAGTGCTGGGATTAGAGGTGTGTGGCACCATGCCTGGCTAATACCTTTTCAAAGTGAGGTCTGGGGTTCAAGATGTAGCTCAGTGATAGAGCATTTGCTTAGCATGCATGAAGCCCCTGGGTTCATTCCTAGAACCAAGTAAACACAATTAAAATAAGCTATGATGGTCTTCGAAATCTAGCAAACTAAGCCCAAACTGTAGTGTGTGTTTGTGTATATGTGTGTGTGTGGTGTGAGAACTGAACCTAGAGACTTGTACATGCAAGCACATTATCTACCACTGACCTACACCTGAGCTCTGAGACTGAATTCCTCAGCCTGGTACTTAGGTCTTTGCTGTTGGCTGTTTGGCTTCGTCCTTACACTACATACTAATGCTCCAGCCAATGAAGTGACACCATGATTCCCAATCTCAATTTTCTGCATTTGCTCTCATTCTTCTCCCTTTGTTACATGGACTTATTCCTTTTCACAACCTATTGAAATTGAATTTTTTAGTGCTACCTCCTTCACAGTTTTCCAAGTCTGCATAGACTTTTTCCTCCTTGGAATTCCTAGAGCATCTTATTTGCCCCTCTGAGAATTCTGTCTTGCAAGATTTTGTTTTTTTCCGCTGAAGAAGCCTATGAATGCCACAAGATGAGATGAACACTAATGCAAATTTATGCAATGCTATGTTTAACATTATTAATGTAAGTACACTAGACATAAGCACCTGCTTACAAAAATGCAGTTTCTGGGTCAGATGTGTTGGTGCACACCTATAATCCCAGCATTCAGGAGGCTAAGGCAGGTGAACTACTGTGTGTTTGAGGCCACCCTGGGCTACATAGTGAGACCCTGCCTCCCCCAACCCATAAAAAATCACTTCACAAATAACCCTTTTTGAACAATTTGTTTAATTAGAATAAACAATACTAGCCGGGCGTGGTGGCGCCTTTAATCCCAGCACTCGGGAGGCTGAAACAGGAGGAGCGTTGTGAGTTTGAGGTCTGCTTGGGCTACAACGCGAGCGCAAGGCCGGCCTGAGCTACACAGTGCGACCCTGCCTCAAAAAACCAGGGCCAGGAGTTTGGCTCAGCTGCTTATGTGCCTGTCAGGCAGGCACGAGGTTGTGAGTTCGATCCCCGGTGCAGCAAAAAAAAAAAGAAAAAAAGAAAAAAAAAGAAAAAGAATAAACAATACTTAATGCCTCCTCCACTTCCAATATCGTATACCCCTAAAAACATCTGGGACTCTAATATCCCACCATATCTAGGCCTTTACTTCCTTACATTAGTCACCTTTCTGTTGCTGGTACAAAATATCCAACATACGCAACTGAAAGAAAGAAATGTGCGTGTGTGCGTCTGTATGTGTTTCTGTGTGGCAACAGGACTAGGGATTAAACCTGGGCCCTTCACACTGACTTATTTCCCAAGTCCCTTTTTTTCTTTCTATTTTTTTGAGAAGGGTCTTGTTATGTGGTTCACACTGGCCTTGAACTCACTGTGTAGCCCAGGCTTACCTCAAACTTGCAGAGATCTTCTTGCCTCAGCCTTCCAAGTGCTGGGATTATAGGTGGGCACAGCCATGCCTGGCCCCAGTTTCTTTAAAAAAAAAAGCAGGAGCCAGGCATGGTGGCGCATGTCTTTAATCCCAGCACTCGGGAGGCTGAGGTAGGAGAAGCGTCGTGAGTTCGAGGCCCGCTTGGGCTACAATGAGAGTACTAGGCTGGCCTGAGCTACATAGTGCAACCCTGCCTTGAAAAACTAGGGCCAGGAGTTTGGCTCAGTGGCGTAAGCGCCTGTCTGGCAGGCATGAGGCTGTGAGTTTGATCCCCGGTGCCGCGAAAAAAATAAATAAATAAAATAAATAAATTTTGAGACAGGGTCTCACTAAGTTGCCCAGGTTGGGCTCAAACTTGCCATCATCCTGCCTAAGCCTCCAGAGCTGCTGGGATTGAAAGGTTTAATTTGGTTCACTGTTTCAGGGATTTCGGTCCATGATTTACTGGCACCATTGCTTTAGGCCTGTGGTGAGGAAAGCTACTCACCTCATATAGTCCTAAGGTCATGCAGTCCTGATTCAGCCCCTCTACCAGGTCCGGTGTCTTGATAGCTCACTCAGCTCAGAACTCATCAACCCTTCACGGAGGATAGCACCCTCACAACGCACTCACATCTCTAGGTGCCAAAGAAGTTGATGATCAAGGTTAACCACTAGTCATGGTCTGGATTCCCCTTCGGTGAGGCAAATGTGTGACTGCAAATAGTTGGAGAGGTGATACCAGAAAATACCTATAAGAGGGTGGGAAAGTGAAAGAGGGAAGGACAGCCACCAAGTTACGGAGCCAGCTGTCACTGTGGCTAAGAGAAACTGTGGGAGCCAGTGGAGATACCCCACTTGGAGAGGAGTTGGGGTATTTATAAACCAGCTCCATCAGTTGTGGCTCAGAGCTGCTCCCAAGAGGCCATAGGCCTGCATTTCTGGATGGTTTCACTAGTGGGGCAGAGGCTTGTGTTGTCACAAGTCCTTTTGCGGTTAAAAGTTGGTACAAACACAATAGACCCAGAGGTAGGCAGAGCACTGGCAGGTTCTACCATGCTTTTAGGAAGCAATTTTTTTTTTGTCTTTTTGAGACAGGGTCTCATTATGTAGTTCACACTGGCCTTTAGCTCACTTTATAGCCCAGGCTAGTCTTGAACTCACAACGATCCTGCTGCCTCAGCCTCCCAAGTGCTGGGATTACAGGCGTGCGCCACCATGCCCAGCTAGAATGTTTCCCTTTTATAATTAATTTTATATCTTTGTGCTATGAATACAGGGTAGGTAGAGGGGAAGGAAGCAATGTTTTAAATTACTGACCATCAAACTTCTGGGAAGATGGTGGAGTGGTGAACAGTAGAGAAACAGCCTCTATGAGATTTGGTGTCCAGCCATGGAATATAGCAATGTGAGGAAGAGAAAAAGGAGGGAAGTGGGTCCCTGAGACCCAGCAAGGATCTGCAGCAAAAATTGAAGCACATGGGGAGAGTGTCTTGGTTACTTTTCACTAGTTGCTGAGACAAAATACCTGATGCCCAAAATTAGGGAAGGAAATGTTTATTTCTTACAGTTTCTTGGGAGTTTTAGTCCATACTCAGTTGGCTCCAAGGCAGCATGGCATGAGAGAGAGGGAGAGGGGAGGAGGAGGGCGGAGGGAGGAGAGGGGAGAGGGGAGGGGGAGAGGGAGAGGGTGTAGGAGCAGGAGCAGGAGAGGGAGCCAGCTCATAGCCTGTCCAAGACAGCTACTGGTCAACTGCCCACTCCTGGGGCACATTTGAACCTTAATAATTCACCAACCACAGCAGTTTGCTGTGTCTGCTACTTCAGTGCATGGATGCATTTTTCTGTGGAGGCCTCTGTGGTCACCAGCTGCCACCTTGTGACTACAGGTGTGTGTACCCCACCCCCGACACACAGCGAGTCAGGGCTCAGTGGGGAGGCACTGCTTGCCTTCTCCTCCACTGAAGTCTTTTTCTTTGCTCTCTGTATTGGGGTGTCCTGTGTCCCCCGCAAGGATTCCTGTAACATGGACAGGGCTGAGTCTGGCATTTGTGATTGGTTTGTTGTCTTTGACAGGCTATGAGCTGGCTCCATCTAGTAGCTCCCAGTGCCAGGGTGAGGTGAAACCAAGTTCAAGTCAGCAGGAGGCCAAGGTGCTGAGTTCAAGCCAGCAGGAATTTGATTTCAAGCCGGCAGGATGCAAACAGTGTTGCAGGCTTCATCAACATGGATCTGCACTCTGTCTGCCAACTTTGTTTACCAGTGACAGCAGAGACATGCCTTGAAGACATTTCTTCTTTCTTTTTCTTTCTCTCTTTTCTTGTTTTTGTTTGGTTTTCTTTTTTATTGACGGCATGTTCTTGTTTTTGTATGAGTGTGGACATAGTTTCTAGTTTTCCTGCTGATGTTGTTCTGTTCTGTTCTAGTTTTTATTTCTTCCTTTTCCCTTTCCCTCTGGTCTGCTTTACTAGTTTCCCAAAGCTTGTGTAATCTTCCTTTGTCCTCCAGCTTTGCTTCTAATCTGTTCCTCTTCCTCTATCTCCCCTCTAAACTCTTGTAAATTTTCTCCCGAGGGTAAAATTGCCATACTGAGGGCATACTTACTGTATACAATTTGCTGGTTTGTTTTCGGTTTAACTATATAACCACAAATTAATTCAGACAGTTAAAGGTGGCAAATTAATAGTTACCACAACTTGTCATTTTCTTTGCTGTGTTTGATGCTATTGTTATTGCCAATTGTACTACTTTGTGCAAGGTGATACAATTGTTCTAATCAGTTGTTTTTCCTGGTATGCCAAGACTGAGATTGCCTACGGGTCATTAATAGTACTATAGGCCAGTGCCAAAGAAACAGGGGCAGCAATTTCTCATTCCTAATAAATTGAAGACGTAGGATCTTGCAACAGACTCGAAACTCAAAAGCTGGCTACAACTGGAAGACATCACTGAGAAGGGTTCTAAATACTAGCAATACAGCTACTTGCCATAAGCAATTTATAGGTATCAACTCAGGAATTAAACTTAAAATAAAAAGTAGAAAATGAAAAGACACTTTTCACCTGGAAAGTTTTGTGAAGGGACTGACATTTGCTTTCCTTAGCAGGACAGCAAAACATAAACAAGATCTGAAAACTTGAAGGAGATTTCAGTGTGATGGGTGTCCGCAAAATGAAGTGCTATTTTATTTTTAATGAAATACTAATTAGACATATATCAGAAACCTTAAAATGTAAAAGTGCTACACTTTCAACATATTATTATGATTATGATTCAGCAACACATCCTGAGGGAACAACAATTCCCACTACTAATAATAACCTAGAAGGATTTCAGGAGGCAGAGGAGGTAGAATAATCAATGGGTTTATTTCCTGAGAGAAACAAACAGAACATGGGCCTGCGTGCTAAAGGGAAACTGTGCAGTCTACTACACGAAATCCTGTGTGCTCCTTTTTGGATTTACAAAAATTTGTCAAATGTAAGTCTTTGGGGCTAGGGTTTAGCTCAGTAGCAGAAGCACCTGCCTGGCAAGCACGAGGTCCTCAGTTCAATTCCCGGTACTAAAAAAAAAAAAAAAAAAAAAAGTAAATCTTTGAAGCCATTTAAAAATATTCACTTTAGTTCTCTGCAAAGGAGAAGAATCCTCCTGATTGTATTGTTTTAAATTTTAAGAGTTTCTCAAAATGTCAGTACTTAGGATCTAAATTTATCTGTATCTGTCATGCCCTAAAATAGCATTGGTCTTTGAATTTGGTATACATTTATCCTGTTCGCTAACACAATATTTATAGAGGAATAGAAGCTTATATATATAAAATGCCATATTTTTAATTTTGCAAATAAAAAATCAAAGATTTATACAAAAAAGAGAAGACAATGAGGAGACATTTTAAAAGATACTACCTCAGATGTCCAACTCGCCAAGGCAAACCCACAGGGCAATGAGGTAGAATAATTCAAAAACTACCCATCTGGAGTCTCTGAAATGGTAACAGTGAAGTAACAAAGCACATGAATGAGGCTCTAGAAAAAAATCAAATCAGAAATAATTTCTCATTAACTATAGAGATGGTGACCATAATCACATTTAGTGATTCTAGTGCAGATACATATAAAAATGAAAGAACTTAGGAAAATGATGGGAACCATAAATGCCCAACACAGGAAAGAAAATGGAATCTTTGATATAAATTGAAATAGATATCTAGGAAATTAATAATTCCATTAAAAGTATATGCAACAAAATGAGCCAATGTGAGGACAAAATATCAGATTTTAGAAGACAGGAGTGGTGTTAGCAATTATGCAACTGATTTTTTTTTTTTTTGGTACCAGGGATCGAACTCACAACCTCAGACTTACCAAGCAAGTGCTCATGCTGCTGAGCTAAATCCCTAGCCCACTAGTTAGCAAGTATGAAAACAAAGATTTCTTAAAAATAGCAAGAGATCACACACAAAAAAAATCAATTTAACAGCTGCTAGATGATACAAAGAATAACATAAGATTCACTGGGGTCAATGAAAAAGCTGGAGATAGTACAAATGACATAATAAACTCATTCACAGAAGTCATGGGAGAAAACTTCCCAAGCAGGGCAAAAGAATTTGACATACAGGTAAGTGAGGTATATACAACTGCAAATAGCTATTATTAAAAAAAATTACACCAAGACGTATAATAGTCATAAATTCAACATGAGAACAGAATATTAAAAGCTGTTAGAAAAAAGAAACAAATTACCTATAAAGGAAAGCCCATTAGAATCACAGCAGACTTCTCAATGCAAATCCTCAAGTCAAGGAGAACTGGGAGTGAGGTATTTCAAGCCTAAAAGGAAACAACCTCTATCCACAAAACTATCTTTCAAAATTGATGGAGAAAAAGATAATTCCATGAAATACAGCACTTGAAGAAATTCATGGCTACCACAGCAGCACTTCAAAATGTTTTGAAGGATATTCTAGAAAGAGACAACAAGAACAACAACATCATAAACCCCAACAGAATGACTCCAACAAGTAAGGCAAGCAATTAAACAGAGGGGGAGAAAAGGGAACCAACAGAAGGAAAATCACATGACAAGGATAAGTCAATACATATTAGTTATAACCATCAAATTTAATGGTCTCAATTCACCAATCAAAAGAAACAGACTGGGCTGGGCATGGTGGCACACGCCTTTAATCCCAGCACTGGGGAGGCTGAGGTAGGAGGAGCATTGTGAGTTTGAGGCCGGCTTGGGCTACAACGCGAGTGCAAGGCTGGCCTGAGCTACACAGTGCGACCCTGCCTCAAAAAACTAGGGCTGGGAGTTTGGCTCAGCAGTGTGAGCACCTGTGTGGCAGGTGCAAGGTTGTGAGTTTGATCCCTGGTGCTGAAAAAAAAAAAAAAGACTGGCAAAATGAATCAAGAACCAAGATTCAACAATATGCTACATTTGAGAAACACATTTAACTCACAAAGAAATTCATAGACTAAAATTCAAGGGATGAAAAATAATACTCCATGCCACGGGAACCCAGAAAAAAGCAGGGGTAGCTATTCTATTTGCAGATAATGGGAACTTTAAGCCAAGACTGATCAAAAGAGACAAAGAAGGTCTCCTGTTAAGGGAACAATCCAAGAAAAAGACATAATAATCATAAATATATATGCACAAAACACTGGTGCACCCAGCTACTTAAAAGAAATATTAATGCTGCGTGTGGTGTCACATGCCTGTAACCTGAGCACTTGGGAGGCTAAGGCAGGAGAATTGCTGTGAATTTGAGGCCAGCTTGGGCTACATATGAGTTCAAGACCATCCTGGGTTGCATTGGAAGACCCTGTCTCAAAAAATATATATAAGAGACAGAGAGAGAAAGAGAGAGAGCAGAAGATGCCCCCTCCAACCAGTATACTTCAATTTGTTAGTTGCCCAGGTAATAGCTCCTGTCCAAGTTCCAGTTGCTTCTGTCTCTTTAAAACAACTGATCACTGTGATGCATAGCTGGTCATTATGATACATATTATAAGAACCAATCCCCAGTTGACAAGCCATTCTGTACTTCCTGCTTGCTTATCCCATATAAGCCCTAGACCACCAGAGATCAGGGCCTGATATTCTGGGAATGATCCTGATCAGTGCCTGTCAACATAAATAAATTGCCTCCAAATCCTGGTGTCATTTCATATATATATAATGAAAAATCAAATAAGCACTGGGGGACCTCAATACCCCACTGTCACAAATAGATCAACTAGACAAAAAAAATCAACAAATATCAGAACTGAACCAAACTTTTAACAAATGAACTCAGTAGATATCTACAGTGTTTCACTCCACAACATCGGAATAGAGATTCTTCTGACCTGCACATGGAATGTTCTCCAAAATGACTACATATTAGTTCATAAAACATGCTTAAGTAAATGTAAATCAGTTGACACTATCCCATGCATACTATAAGACCATACTGTATGAAATTGGAAATCAATGTCAAAAGAAATCACAAGAACTTCATAAACATAGGGAAATTAAATAACACTTTGCTAAACACCCAATGGGTCACACATGAAATTAAAGAAGAAATTAGACAGTTTCTACAATTAAATGATAGTGCCAATAAAACATACTGGGATGCAATGAAAACAGTCCTGCGAGGGAAATTTATAGTGGTGAATTCCCATATCAGAAAAACAGAGCAAGCTCAAATGAACAACTTAATGTTCAACCTCAAGATTCCAGGAAAAGAAGAGCAAGTCAGGCCAAAAGCCTGTAGAACAGAGGAAATTATAAAGATCAGAGCAGAAATTAATGCAAAGACTAAGAAAACAATACAAAGAATCAACAAATCAAAAGGTATTTTGAAAGATTAAATAAAATTTACCAAGCCCCTTAGCCAATCTTGTCAAAAAAAGGAAAGACTAAAATGCATGCAGTTAAGAATGAGAAGAGTAAAACCACAAGACCCTGCAGAAATTCAGAAGATCATCAATACCTACTTTGAGAATCTGTATTCTTTTTTTTCTTTTTCTTTCTTTCTTTTTTCTTTTTCCTTTTCTTTTCTTTTTTTTTTTTTCTTTTTCTTTTTTTTGTCTTTTTGAGACAGGGTTTCACTATGCAGTTCAGACTGGCCTTGAACTTACTTTGTAGCCCAGGCCAGCCTCAAACTCACAATGATGCTCCTGACTCAGCCATCTGAGTGTGGGGATTACAGGCATGCACCACCACACCCAGTGAGAATCTGTATTCTAAAAAGATGGAAAACACAAAGGAAATGGAGAGATTCCTAGATACAAGGGAACTACCAAAGCTGAATGAAGAACATGTAAAAATTCCAAATTAACCAATATCAGTCAATGAAATTGAAGATGTAATTAAAAACCTTCTAACAAAAACCCAGTACCAGCTGGGTGTGGTGGCACACGCCTTTAATCTCAGCACTCGGGAGGCTGAGGTCGGAAGAGCGTCATGAGTTCGAGGCCCGCTTGGGCTACAACGCCAGCGCAAGGCTGGCCTGAGCTACATAGTGCGACCCTGCCTCGAAAAACTAGGGCTGGGAGTTTGGCTCAGTGGCGTAAGCGCCTGTCTGGCAGGTGCAAGGCTGTGAGTTCGATCCCCGGTGTCACAAAACAAAACAAAACAAAAAACCCTGGACCTGACAGGTTAACTGCTGAATTCT
Organism: Dasyprocta punctata; assembly: GCA_004363535.1. Taxonomy (NCBI): domain Eukaryota; kingdom Metazoa; phylum Chordata; class Mammalia; order Rodentia; family Dasyproctidae; genus Dasyprocta; species Dasyprocta punctata. Next base: position 35,145 of record RJWM01014311.1, read on the forward strand.
ACAAGAAATTTAGAGAAGACTCAGTGCTGCTAATACTCTTTAATGAAATTAAAAGGGAAGTGATACTCCTAAATTCATTCCTGGAAGCAAGCATTAACCTGATACCAAAATCAGAGAAAGAGCCAACCAAAAAAGAGCTACAGGGGCTGGGGAGATAGCTCAGTGGCGAAGTGCCTGTCTGGCAAGTGCAAGGTCATGAGTTTGATCCCCAGTACCAAAAAAAAAAAAAAAAAAGAGAGAGACAGAGAGATGCAAAAATCCTCAATAAGATATTGGCAAACAGACTGCAGCAAATCATCAAAAAGATTGTATGCCATGATCAAGTGGGATTCATCTCATGGATGCAGGAATGGTTCAACATACGTAAATCCATAAATATAATACACCATATTAACAGAGCCAAGGACAAAAATCATATGATCATCTCAATAGATGTAGAAAAACCTTTTGACACAGTCCCGCACCCATTCATGATAAAAACCCTACAAAAAATTAGAATAGATGGTCTTTATCTCAATCTAATAAAAGTCATCTATGACAAACCAACAGCCAACATCATACTAAATGGACAAAAACTAAAAGTTTCCACTCTAAAATCAGGAACAAGGCAAGGATATCCACTGTATCCACTCTTATTCAACATACTCCTGGAAACTTTAGCTGGAGCAATTAGACAAGAAAAAGAAATAAAAGGAATAAAAATAGAAGACATTAAACTATTGTCATTTGCAGATGACATGATACTCTACTTTAAAGACCCCAAAAACTCCACCAAAGACTTTTAGATTTAATAACCAAATTCAGTAACATAGCTGGATACAAAGTCAACACTCAAAAATCAGTAGCCTTCCTGTACACAAATAACAAACTCACTGAGAGAAAAATCAGGGAAACAATACCTTTTGCAACAGCATCCAAAGAAATGAAATACCTAGGAATCGATCTAACAAAAGATGTAAAAGACCTCTACATTGAAAATTACAGTGCTCTGAAAAAGGAGATTGAAGAGAATATTAGAAAATCAAGAGATATCCTACACATTTAGGTAGGAAGAACCAGTATAGTGAAAATGTCCATACTTCCAAAACTGTTATACAGATTCAGAGTAATCCCAAACAAAATTCCAGTAGCATGTCTCACAGAATTAGAGAAAACAATCCTAAAATTCATCTGGAATCAGAAGAGACCTAGAATAGCAAAGGCGATCCTGGGCAACAAAGACAAGACAGGGGGCATCACAATTCCTGACTTGAAATTATGCTATAAAGCTACTGTGATTAAAAAAAAACCAACAACAACAGTATATTACTGGCAAAACAATAGACCCAAAGATCAGTGGAACAGATTAGAAGATGCACAAACAACTGCAGATACACTAAGCCACCTCATCTTTGACCAAGGTGCCAAACATATTCACTGGAAGAAAGATAGCCTCTTTAATAAATGGTGCTAGAAAAACTGGCTCTACACATGCCGAAGATTAAAACTGGACTCATATCTTTAACCATGTATTAAGCTAAAATTGGAATGGATCAAAGATCTTAAAATTAAAACAGAAACATTAAATCTGCTGAAAATAGAGTAGGTAAAACTCTTGAAGACATTAGTGTAGGCAAAGACTTTTGAACAAAACACAGACTGCACAGGAACTATCACAAATAATCAATAACTGACATCTCACCCTACTGAAAAGCTTTTGCACAGCAAGAGAAACCACCAGCAGAGTGAAAAGAAAGCCCACAATGTTGGAGAAAATCTTTGCCAACTGTTCCTCAGACAAAGGATTACTATCAAGAACACATAAAGAACTCAAAAAAATCAACCCTCCCAGATTTAAAGACCCAATCTGAAAATGGGCATCTAAGATGAATGCACACTTCTTAGATGAAGAATGCAAACAGCAAATATATATGTGAAAAAATGTTCAACATCACTGGTCATTTGAGAGATGCAAATTAAAACAATGCTGAGATTCCACCTCACCTAATAACCAGTAGAATAGCTATTATCAAGAAATCAAGCAATAACAAATGCTGGAGGGGCTGTGGGGAAAAAGAAACTCTTCTCTAGTGTTGGTGGGAATGCAGATTGGTTCAACCACTATGGAAATCAATGGGTAGATTACTCAAAAAACTAGAACTTGAGGTTTCATTCAACCCAGCTATTTCCCTTCTGGGTATCTTCCCAAAAGAATTAAAAACATCATACCACAGTGATGTATGTGCACTCATGTTTATAGCAGCACAATTTGTAATAGCCAGATCTTGGAAACAACCTAAATGCCCATCAACTGAGGAATGGATTAAAAAAATGTGGTATTTTTATACAATGGAGTACTACTCATCCATAAAGAAGGATAAACTGGAGACTGCAACTTGAGACTGTACTCATTAGTGAAATAAATAAAGCATACGTGTAAATATCATATTGTCTCACTGTGAGGTGAAAGAAACAACATGTATATGTGCATGTATGTGCACATAAAAATAGTTGATAGTTATACTACTGACTTCTCTGAGTTCATTGAAGAGAAAGATTTGTGCTGGTATTGTTCAAATAAGTGAATGCAGATGTTGTGTGCTCTAGGTGAATGATTTGGGATGACAATGTGCAATGTATGTAGCATTGCTGCCCTTTGATTGATGTGTTTTGAAATTTTGTTTTAGTTTTGTTTCTTCTTTCCTTTTGTTTTTCTCCTTGAAATAAAAAGGATTTGGAAAAAAAACATACAGGGAATAGATGGCCTTTATCTCAATCTGATAAAAGCCACCTATGACAAACTAAGCCAACATCATACTAAAGGGACAGAAACTGAAAACTTTCAATCTAAAATCAGGAATAGGCCAAGCATTGTGGCAAACACCTATAATCTCAGAACTTGGGAAGCTGAGTCAGGAGGATTGCTGTAAGGTTGAGCTGGCCTTGGCTACAAAGTGAGTTCAAGGCCAGCCTGAACTGCATAGTGAAATCCTGTCTCAAAAATAAATAAATAAATAAATAAATAAAGAAAGAAAGAAAGAAAGAAAGAAAGAAGGAAGGAAGGAAGGAATGCGACAAGGATATCCACTATCACCACTCTTATTCAGTATAGTTGTGGAAATATTAGCCAGAGCAATTAGACAAAGAGAAAGAAATAAAAGGAATGAGAGGAAAGGAAGAAGCTAAATTATCATTATTTGTGGATGAGATGATGCCCTACATAAAAGACCCCAAAAACGCCAACAAAAGACTTACATAACCAACTTCAGTAGCATAGCTGCATATGAAGTCAACAGTCAAAAATCAATAGCATTCCTGTACACAAACAACAAACTCACTGAGAGAGAAATTAGGGAAACAACATCTTTCACAATAGCATCCAAAAAAATGAAATTCCTAGGACTCAATCTAATGAAGGAAATGACCTTTACATTGAAAACTACAGTACTCTGAAGAAGGAGTACAAAGAGGATATCAGAAAATGGAACGATGTCCCTTGCTCTTGGGTAGAAAGAACCAGTACAGTGAAAAGGGCCATACCTCCAAAGTTGTTGTACAGATTTAATGCAATCTCGATCAAGATACCACCAGCATGTCTCACAGAATTAGAGATAACAATCCTAAAATTCATTTGGAACCAGAAGAGACCTAGAACAGCAAAAGCATTTCTGGGCAACGAAGTCAAGGGAGGGTTAGGGTTAGGGTTAGGGTTAGGTCACAATCCCTGAGTTGATATTATATAAGATGCTACTGTGATTAAAAACAGCATGGTACTGACAAAAACAAACAAACAGAACTGCGGATCAATGGAACAAACTAGAAGATGCAGAAATACCTGCAAACACACTGAGCCACTTTTACAAAGAAGATAAAACACCTTCACTGGAAGAAAGATAGCCTCTTTAATAAATAGAATGGGGAAAACTGGCTTTCCACATTCTGAAGATTAAAACTAGACCCATATCTTTTACAATGCTCTAAACTAAAATCAGAATGGATCAAAGATCTAAATATTAAAACAAAAACACTTCATCTGCTAGAAGATGGAATAGGTAAAATTCTTGAAGACATTGGTGTAGGCAGTCTTTGTGAACAAAACCCAGATCACACAGGCACTATCACAAAGAATCAACAACTGGAATTTCATCTTACTAAAAAGCTTTTGCACAGCAAGAGAAACCACCAACAGAGTAAACAGACAACACATAGTATGACAAAATATTTTTGCCAGCTGTTCCTCTAGAATATATAAAAAAAATCCAAAAAAAAAATCAGACCTCAGAAATTTAAAGACCCAATCCAAAAATGGGTGCCTAAATGAATAGACACTTTGCAGATGAAATACAAATGACAATATATGAAAAAATGTTCAACATTCGAGAGATACAAATTAAAACAACACTGAGATTCTGTCTCACTCCAGAAAGAATGGCTATTATCAAGAAATCAACCAATAACAAACAGTGGAGGGCTGTGGAGAAAAAGGAACCCTTTTCCACTGTTGCTGGGAGTGTAGACTGGTGTAACCATTGTGGAAATCAGAGTGGAGAGTCTCAAAACTAGAGGTTCCATTCAAAACAGTCATTCCCCTTCTTGTTATCTTCCTGAAAGAATTAAAAGCATCACACCACAGTGATACATGCACATTCATGTATATATATATATAGTCAATAAAATTTTAAAAACACACAAAAAATAAATTATTAACCATCAACATCAAGTGAAGTTGATGCTTTGTAAAAATATGCCACATTTCTCTTATGGCTTCAAGTACCCTCTGACTGATTATCACCTTTGCTTATGTATTTTTTTTTCTTTTTTGAGACAGGGTCTAGCTGTGCAGTTCACATTGGCCTTGAGCTCATTTTGTAACCCAAGCTGGTCTCGAACTCGCAACGATCCTCTTGCCTCGGCCTCTCAGGGTGCTGGAATTACAGGTGTGTACCACGATGCCTGACTTTGCTTATTATTGAAGCATCCTGATTTTAGAGGATTAGTGATAATGGAAAGTCATCGAAATATCCTGAAACTGATGGGAACTGTGCAAAGTAAACAGGATTTCTTTAAAAATAATTATTCGGGTCGCTTTATATAGGATACACTCATTCAGTAGAGAGACTGCAGTCAGGAGGGTTGTCTGGCTGTCACCATGATGTGGTCCTTGATGAGGAAGGCTAGAACTAAGCAAATAATATCATCAGAATTTGAGAAGAAAGGAAAAAATTCAGGAGCATTTTGAAAGATGAAATAGTAGTTTTTAGGATTAAATGAAGTGAGGTGACTATGAAGAATCCATCATTAATTTTAAGGATTTTTCCAGAGTCATTTTGTGGTCCGATGTGACATTAACCATGTACAATTTTTATTTTTATTTTTTGGTACCAGGGATCAAACTCATGGCCTTGCACTTGCCAGCCAGGTGCTTGTGCCACTGAGCTAAATTCCCAGTCCAGAACCATATATAATTTTCTTTAAAGAACAGAATACATAATTGTGAGTCAAAACTACATACAAAAGTGAATATTTATGTAGAATGGGGTTTCATTAACTTCATGCCACATTTTCATCGGCATTTTTCCTGTTATGTTGACAATCCTTCATGGAGTAGATGGGAAGGCTTGTTATCAGGAGAAGAAATTTATATTAAAACTTCTGCTTGTCAGTAAACTCCTATGTTAGAGTTACAAGGGACGTTGGAAATACTCCTCTTCTTGTGGTACTGGAGGTTGAATACAACTTTTCGCACTGAGTTACATTCCCAAACCCTTTTATTTTTTTTGAAATAGGGTCTCCATAAGTTGCAATGTTTCCCAAGTTGAACTTGAATTTGTGATAATCTTGTTTCAGTCTCCTAGAGTACTGCATGTGCGCCACCACGCACAGCTTGGAAAATACTTAAATATCTAAACAGATCCACATTCTTCTTTTCTCATGTATGAGTCCCTAGCCAGACTTAATACAAATCTAAATTCTGAGGTGAATTTGCCCACTAGAAACACTGGCATGCTTATTCAGTATTCTATGATTCAGTGTGGTCAATAATCCACTTTTCCTCACTGTTTAGACTTTTACCTTTCACCTTTGTGGCCAAAAAGACACTGATTTTATTCACAAAGGGACACCAATACCATAAGCAATATTGTTGAATGTTTGTAGTTTCAAGCTCCTGACTTTAGCTTGTCCTACAGTGAGTACTAAAAATATGTATGTGAAAAAATATATATGTGAAAGGGATGCAGTGTATGTTGTGTCTATGAAAGTACTGTACCAAAGCATGGGGAAATTTTAGCTTTCAATTACTGTGATACAGATCACTTTTTTTTTTTTTTTGTCTTTTTGAAATAGGGTCTCACTATGCAGTTCAGGCTGGCCTTGAACTCACTTTGTAGCCCAGGCTGGTCTTGAACTTGCAGCGATACTCCTGCCTCAGCCTCCCAAGTGCTGGGATTACAAGTGTGCGCCATCATGCCTGGCTCACTTTCTGTTTTTTAGACAAAGGAAAATTGCTCTTCACAGAACTATCCAGACTTCTGTCATTCCTCCAATGCAGTTCTGTCATTTTTCTATGGCCGATCTCAGTATTCTCTCTTGAGTCTCATATAAACAATTCCCTCAAGGGTTCTGAACACAGACAGAAGACAATTGGCCATTTCAGGTGAAAACTCCAAAAGCATTTGTACCAAAATGATTTTACTCCTATCTGAGATCTGATGGTCATTGTCAAAAGTTCAGAAAATAGAGTGCATAGGTTCATATGATGTTGATCTGCCTCCATGAAATGTGACAAATAACTTACCTCTGGAACTTAACTAACACTTCCACATAGTAAGCACTCTGTAAGTATTTGTTAATTATTAAAGTAAGAGGCAGAAAGTTAGTTGGAGGTTATAGATAATTTAGTATAAATGGAAGCCTTAGAAAGCTGGAAAAATAGGACATTGAATTTCAAGTAAGAACAAGTACAAACTTTATTCAGAAAACAGTGGGAGCTATACCTTTGAAGATTTTAGAGCAAAAAAAGTGTTATGATCAAAGTGATGCCTTAGGAAAGTAAGTTTGGCAGTACAGGTAGTGATGGATGGCATGTCAGCGCACTATTACTGAAGTGCCGGCATACAGAAATGAGGGCTAGAAAAGGGATGTCATTACTGAAATAAAGATGAATGCAAGAAACCAGAAAGTAATTCATAGAACTAGTTTGACATAGTTTATAGAAAAAAGGAGAAATATGTTGAAAATTATTCTGGTGTTTCTAGGATGGCTAATGGGAGAATGAATCTATAACACAAACCACATTATACATATTCAGTGTGGTCTTTGTCAGTATTTTTGTTTATTCAATTTGTTAAATCCCCATTCCATTCTGGAATATTTTTTAACCTCTCTGACATCTTGTTTTTTTTAAAACAGAATAAAGCCAAACAAAATAAAAACAGAATAAAGCCAATCAAAATAAACAATGAAAGTGATATAGAACTTCAAAACAAGGTAATAGGAAATCAGCAATGGTTACCAGAATGCCTCTTGTTATCTTCAAAATAGCTGCCCCATACCATTAGACATAATAAAATCAAACAAAACAGAACAGAGTAAAACCAATCAAAACAAAACAATGAAAGCAATACAAGCCTTCAAGACAAGGTAGCAGGAAATCACCAATGGTTCCCATAATATATCTTGTTATCTTTAAGATAGCTGCCCATGCCATTAGCTATAATAAAGCCAAACAAAACAAAACAATAAAAATGATACAGGACTTTAAAACAAGATAATAGGGAATTAACAACGGCTACCACCCTTAGAAGGAAATGTCCCATAGTTGCTATACTGCATACTGTTCTCCTCTAAATAGATACTCAGACTGCTGGCTTAGGCCTGCAAAGTTGATCAAACAATACAGGCATTAAGGTTCTTTTTTTTTTTTTAACTTCAGTAGCTATCATCTTGGCCTATATTTCTCCAAATCAGCTGGTTGCTTGTAGTGGGGAGTGTTGGGGGCTTGGCACTTCTTATCTTCCAGGCCATGCACCAGCTGACTCACAGGAAGGCATTATTCTCTTCTTGGTTCTCTTCCTGGTATACATGACGGCTGCTGGCTAACAGAAGGGGGTTGTTCCAGCCCATGACTGCCGCTGGCTCACAGGAAGGGGTAATTTCTTCTTGGTTCTCTTCCTGGGACACATGGCTCCTCTCTGACATCTTTTGTCACATTGGAGCTCATCTCACTTTTAGTAAATAATCTCATCTTTCTCTTTACTCTTCCTTCCTCCCCTTTCTGTTCCTTCTGTTCTTTCTGTCCCTTTTCTCTGTCTGTCTGTCTTTTTTTTCACTTTTCTGGTATTGGGGATTGAGCCTAGGGAACCTCCTCAACTGAGCTACATGTCTCACTCTTTTTATTTATTTATTTTTATTTGACATTTTAAATTGCCTAGCCTGGGCTTGAACTTCTGATCTTTCTGGCTCAGACTCCTGAGTACTGAGGATTACAGGTTCACGAACCTATGTGTGATGATCTTATCTCTTCTCAGAAATTAAAGATACTCTGTGGCAAGTTAACTTTCTTCTGTGTTTCACTTTGGAGGGTTTCCATTGCTTTGTTTTCAAATTTGCTTAATATGCTATTCTATTCAGTGCACTTTTCACCTAAGGTATTGTAGTTTTCATTTGTAGGGGTTCAATTTCCGACTCTTTGTATCTTCCCTCTCTTTGCTTACCACGTCCAGTCTTTCATCTTACTTCTTGATCATATGGAATAGTTCTAATACTGTGCAATACTGTTTTTTTTAACTATATGCCAAGGCCCAAGAATGTTAACTAACCGTAAGCATGATAAATGTAAAAAGAAAACACATCACAGAAAAAAAAAACCCTTATCTATGAAAACCACTAGTAAAGAGAAGACAGAATAGTCAAAAGAGGAAAACAACACACTTTGCACAGATAAACAAAATTCAGATGACTGCAGCTTTCTCATTAAATGCACCTATGCAAGCAGAAATATTTGTGTGATAAAAATATCCTTTGAAATTAAGACAAGTAGGCTGGGCATATAGCTCAGCAGGACAGTGGCTGCTTGGCAAGTGCAAGGCCCTGAATTTGATTCTAGGAACCAAAAAAAAAAAAAAAAAAAAGAAAAAAAGAAAAATTGACAAGACATTTTCAGGTGAACCCCAGAGAGTTTGTTGCTTACAGAAAATAACATCAGATGGAAAGCTGAACTGACATGAAGGCATGAAGGTCGCAGATATGGTGGTTAGTCATAGTGAAATGTCAACTTGATTGCCTTTGAGATCCTCTTCAGGGATTAATAGAGCACACTTATGTGTCTGGGTGGGTCATGGAGACACGATCTTAGGGTCTATATGTGGCCTCTGGCTCCTTCCTTTCTGGCATAGCTCCCCTGCTTTGCTTTCTGGCCACAGTGAATAAAGCACATCTGCTCAATCATACCTTTCTACCATATTATTTCTGCCTTAGAGCCAGGTGACCATGGACTGAATACACTGAAATGATTAGCCAAATTAAACTTCTCCTCTTTTAAATTATAGGTGTTGGGTATTGTATCTCAGCAATGGGAAAGTTGATACAGAAACTTGATATCAGGATGGGGCTGACGATTAACTTGATTTTTTAAATAAATCTGATGGCAAAGTATCTGAGGTGAAAAAAGAATTGAGATGTTAAGTACATGTACCAATTTATAACAATGAATGCAATCACTACGTACTGCTAATATGTACTAGTAAAATTAAAAAAAATTCTTGTTCTGCTTGGTTAATTCTCTGTAGTAAAACAGACTGTTGTCTTTCTGTACAGTGCACACGGTTTTACTGTGTATAGAAAGTCTTGTCTGGACCTGACTATCTCCTTTCATCTACCCACTGCTCTCCCTTTATGCCCTGTCAGGGAACTTTATACTCCATGGAATCTTTTTTTTTTTTTTTTTTTTTTTTTGGTACTGGGGATCAAACTCATGACCTCATACTTGTCAGGCAACTCCATGGAATCCTGAACCTCAGTTGGCTCTCTGCCAAAAGTTGAATTCTTGCAGTTACTTGAGGTAAAGAAAAATAGGGTGGAATGTACCTATTTGTTTATTTTTTTGCAGCACCGGGTTCAAACTCACAACCTTGCGCCTGCCAGATGGTTTAAGCCACTGAGCTAAACTCCTAGTCCTGGTTTTTTTTGAGGCAGGGTACTATGTAGCTCTGCACTTGTGTTGTAGCCCAAGTCCGGCCTCAAACTCACAACACTCCTTCTACCTCAGCCTGCCGAGTGCTGGCATTAAAGGCGTGTGCCACCACGCCTGGCTGAAATAGGGTGAAATTTAAAAGTGGGTGGCGGGGGTGGAGCCAACTAGTCTGCATCTGTCCCTACCTCTTCCAGGCTCTAGGACAACCGGTTTTGCCTCAGCACTAGCCTAATGCTGGTGTTGTTGAGTTTTCTACTCCACAGCAGAGGTGTAGGCAATGATGCATCTGGTCCAATGTGGGGGAGAAAGAAAAAGAACTAAATTCTCAACCAGAACATCTCTTCTGTTACTTGTCCTCCTATTTATTTAGATTGCCAGTTCCTCCTATGCAGGTATGTGTTTGTTGTATGAGAGACGGAACCCAGCCCCTGCACAATGAGTTACATCCCCAGTCCTCATCATTACTATTATTTGTTTGTTTGTTTGTTTACTTATTTATTTAGAGACACAGTCTAAGTTGCGCAGGCTGGGCTCAAACTTGTAATTTTCCTGCCTCAGCCTCCCAAACTACACTGCTGTCCCCCTTACGTTTTTCTTTTTAAATAATTACCAGATTGTGATCTCTCCTGTTACTCTCCCAGAGGAAAAGAACAGTCATCTAAGGGATTTACACTGCAGCAACATCAACAATCACATCAGATTCAGGAGACAATGTACACATGATGCTCAAACATTCAGGCAAACTTCTCTAGTAACAAACTATAGAAACAAGCCCTGAAAATATAGCATTCTGGTGCACCGTTTTTACTCACATAGATTTCTTACAGGAAATTATGTTTAATCTGGGTATCTGTAAACATATTTCTTACTTGCATGGCCTCTTCACAGTTGGAGGCAATCTTGTTCCCAAAAAGTCATTTATGAAGAGTATTTTACTGTTGAATCCTTTTCTTTCAAATCATTCCTTGTGAAGTATCAGTTTATATTACTACCATTACTGGTTTTCTCTTTTTCAATTATTAGTCTACTTCCACAACATCCTTATTTTTGCTGATGGCTTTGCTTGTCAGGTGACCACATCCCCACATCCACATTTCCCATAGGTTAGTTGAAAAACCTGCAGCTTTTGCAAGAGATTTTCAAATTCATTTTCCAAAGAGTTTGGGATAATTTGCAGAGATGAACAGGACAGAAATGTTAAATGAGGAAGGAGATCTGGGAGCTAATTTTACGAATCACTGGTTCACTGGAAAACAGGTATTAGGACAACTTTTGCTTCTTACTGCAATTGCTTAACCATCAGAAGTTGGCTAATGAGAACTGGACTCATAATGATCCCCTGTAGGCATGTAATAGGGCAGTGGTGCCTCTTTTATAAGGCTTAGCACCCATGAATTGTTTAGCATTTGTTCCTGGCACAAGTAGTTACTTAATCCTTTGTACTGCTGTCACAATCTTTTGCATAGTATTACAGTTGTTTACATTTTTCTTTTTGGACTTTTGAGATGCCGCTACGTAGCTCAGCCTCTCAAGTGCTAAGATTACAGGTGTGCACCATGGCGCCTGGCTGTACACTTTCTAAGTCTGTGACTCTTAGAAGGTAAAAGTGGTTTCTAAATATCTTTGTCCTTCTAATACCCAATATGGTGCCTCCATATGATGCATTAGGTAAGTTTATTCCTGTGTTATTTTTTATACTTTTGTGATACTTAAAAAGTTCTCCTTAATGGACAACTAATTTTTTAGTATTGGTTTTGTATCCATTAACTTTGTTGGGTTTTTGTTTTTCAGTACTGGGGACTGAATTCAGGACATTCACAGACAGCTTTGCTAAGTGGTCCAGGCTGATGTCAAACTTTTGATCTCCCTGCCTCAGCCTCTCCAGTAACTGGACTTACAGGAATGTGCCACTATGCCAGACTTGTAAGTTTTTTTTTTTTTTGGCTAGGGGTGTGTGAGTTTGTGTGTGGAACCTTCAGGATTTTCTATGTATAAGATCACACTGTCTGCAAACAGAATTTTACCTCTTCCAATTTGATAGCCTAAGTTTTAGTTTTTTCCAATGGAATGGATTGGTTCTGAGTACCATTCCTTGATCATCAGTGAGGATGATATCATTAATACAAGATCCTTAATGTAAGATTTACAGATGATGGTAAGATAAATACAAAATGTCAGACTTTCTAGATATTAGGTTCTCATTCCCTCTTCCTATCCTGAATGCTACAGCAGAACAATTTTTGCAGATTAACTGGCTATGAAATTAAGCTTAAGTCTGTTGTTTTCTGATAATGTACAACATACATGCCTAGTTTAAAAATCCTTTGATTTTTTGAGTCAGAGTCTTGCTATGTGGTCTAGGAGGCTGGCTTGGAACTCACTATAACACAGCCTGGCCTCAAACTCACAATACTTCTGCCTCAGCCTCCCCTAGTGTGGAGACTACAAGAATGCACTACCACATCTGACTTCTTTGTGAGTTGGATGAATCAATGAATACTCAAATAAGAAAAATATGCACATAAAACGTTTTGTGCTTTTTTTTTTTTGTGGCACCAGGGATTGAACTCAGAAACTCACACCTGCCAGACAGGCGCTTAAGCCACTGAGCCAAACTCCTGGCCCTAGTTTTTTGAGGTAGGGTCGCACTATGTAGCTCAGGCCAGCCTTGCACTCATGTGACAGCCCAAGCCAGCCTCAAACTCACAATGCTCCTCCTACCTCAGCCTCCTAAATGCTGGGATTAAAGGCGTGCGCCACCACGCCCAGCTAAATGTTTTGCATTTAATGTCAGATTTATGGATCTCCTTATATTCAACCATGAAGTTCTTAGTTACAGTCTGGGTTAACTTTATCTGCAGTCCTCCTACTGTACACATGTCATCTTCAGACATCTTAGTTGTTTCTGCTATATACCAACTTCGATGGCCTATCATGTTCTCATGCTCAACTCAATGTGTATAGGACACAGACTAATCAAACAAATACTTAGGGCACATACACATGAGACTCTCGGAGAAAACTGGTAGAAAAAAAACAGTATTTCAAAAACAATAAACTAATTTTACTTCAATTTTTAAAAAATTTTAATTATATTTGGCAAAAGATCTTAATCTTTCCAGTGCTCAGGTTTCTGAAGTAATACAATTTTTTTTTTTTTTTTTTTTTTTTTTTTTTGTGGCACCGGGATGAACTCACAGCCTCATGCCTGCCAGGCAGGCGCTTAAGCCACTGAGCCAAACTCCCGGCCCTGGTTTTTTGAGGCAGGGACGCACTATGTAGCTCAGGCCGGCCTTGTGCTCCCGTTGTAGCCTAAGCCGGCCTTGAACTCACAACGCTCCACCTACCTCAGCCTCCCGAGTGCTGGGATTAAAGGTGTGCGCCACCACACCCGGCTGAACAGTACAATTTCTGAAGGACATTGGTTAGTCCTGACAGCCTAGGAGGAAAAAAGAAATCAGCTACTCCTGAAAACTTGATTCCTTTCATCTTCTTCAGTGTAAATATATTTAGGTATTCAAAACAAAAAAAAGCTGGTGTCACCATACACATTCGTAATGTGGACACAACTATAATCCCAGCACTATGCGAAGCTGAGGTTCAAGGCCAACCTGGGCAACTTAATGAGAACCTATCTCAACATTTAAAAATAAAAGAAAAAGCTGGGTGTGGTGGCGATCATCTGTATTCCCAGCATTCATTGTTGCAAGTTCGAGACCAGCCTGGACCACAAAGTGAGTTCAAGGCCAGCCTGAACTGCATAGTGAGACCCTGTCTCAAAAAGACAAAAAAAAAAAAAAAAAAAACAAAGGAAAAAAACCAACCAAACCTGGGCCCTACCCTTAACTTCTTCCTCCCAATTCTGCATATACAGAATGTGTTTCACAAAGATCTCCATAGTCTAAATGAGAAAATGGGTTGGAGTGGACAAAAGGACAGGGTATATAACTGGGGACTATGAAGAAAGTTGTAACAGAAATAAAGACAATGGTAACCTGAATTAAGTGTAATACTAGGGATTTAAAGATGTGGGAAAAAATGTGTTGAGAGAAGAATTTATCAAACTTGGTACATAGACATGGGATAAAGAGAGAGTTTGTGTGTTTCTTATTAGGAGAATGAAAAAAACAGTTCAAGCCTAGGACTGTTCAAGAACATTATTATTATTAATTCTACTAATATTGTCTGAACACAGGTTTAGCTTTCTTGGCAAGTTACTTGAGGATGTACTACAGGACAAAGGAAACAAACTAAGGAGGAATACGTGGGCCCTAGTATAGTAAATCCCACCCAAAAGAACAGTAAAAGAAAGTTGTAAGAACAAAAACTTTGCGATGGTTCTAGAGATTATAGAGTGGGGCAGTGAGCTCTGCAAGAGTGGTATATTTCATGAGGAAAATTTTAAAATCTAAATATTAGAAATTAATACTAAGAACCTTGAGAAATTGAAAATATGATGGAGACATGGTAAACTGTAGAAAACACATTGATATTATTATAATTTTGAGGATTGAACCCAGGGCATCACACATGCTAGGCAAGTGCTCTACCGCTGAACTACAGTCCTGTTCCTGCCCATTTTTTGACAGTTCGAGGGACTGAACCGAGGGCCGTGCACATGCTGGTCTGTGTCTCTAGCCCCTTTAACTGTAGTTAATGTAGGGTCTCACCACATTGCCCAGCCTGGCCTTGAATGGATCATAGGTGTGCACCACTGTACCCAGAAAGGTATCTAAACTTCCTTCCAGAACTGCTCTTTAAAACATAATGTTATGACATCACTGTGTTAGCAAAGTGTTATCCTAGTAGTCTGTTTCTAAAGTGAATATTTACATAGGAATACTTTAAGTGCTTTTTATTAATAATTTCACCGATTCTAAGACTTATTTTTTCACATTTTAACACCTCTGAATGAGCATCTGACAATCACTGGTGTGTTGTGATTTAATTAGGTTTTCTTTTCCGTGGTATATAAATTAATGGTCTATTCTTACAACTAACATATTGGACTTGATGAATTGTATGTGCGAAGCCTCAAATGTTTTATAATGTTCTCTCATTCAATCTTCCTAATAGTTTTATGTAGCTGTATTACTGTCACCATTTTACAGATAAGGAAACTTAGGCTCAAAGATGTTAAAACAGTATCTTCAAGCACAGCTTCATTTCAGTAGCTGAGCCAAAAATGAAAATCAGGCCTGACTTCAAAGTTCACTCATTATCTCTGCATTTACTTTGGTGATACAAGGTTGAACAAAAACCTATCCTGGTCTACTATACTCAAATCAAGGTCCAGCTCAAATGTCTTATTGATGCCTTCCCAACTCCTGCAGGAAAAACTTTGTTTTCTTTTCTTTTTTTTTTTTTTTT
>RJWM01014312.1:0-50855 GCA_004363535.1 Dasyprocta punctata
GATCAAACTCACAGCCTCATGCCTGCCAGACAGGCGCTTAAACCACTGAGCCAAACTCCCAGCCCTGTTTTTTAGAGGCAGGGTCATACTATGTAGCTCAGGCCAGCCTTGCGCTCATGTTGTAGCCCAAGCCAGCCTCAAACTCACAAGGCTCCTCCTACCTCAGCCTCCTGAGTGCTGGGATTAAAGGCATGCACCACCACACCTGGCTGAGCAAAGGTTACTTCTAAACTATAAACTAGTTCTTTACCATCTCCAGTCAGTTCTGTGTTACAGAGACTCCACCCTGCAATAGCCGAAGATGGCAGCTCCTTCTTTCCCTCAGCTCCCAGCCAGGGCCCTAGTATCTCCAAGGGGGCAGGTTGCTGGTGTTTCTCATCCTCCCCAACAGATACATGTTGCAGGCAGGCAGGTGTATTCCAGGCAGGCAGGCACAGCCAAGAAGAAGAAGACCAAATGTGCCTTCCTCCCATCCAGCCTCCACTTTTATGGTGAAAACTCTGCTCCAGCTGCAGTAGGCCAAGAACCCTGGGCCTCAATCACCCTCACCCAAGCTCCCTCCCAGCATAGAGGTTATAATACCTTTTCATCACAAAAGCACTCAGTAAAGTAGGAATAAAAGAGAACTTTTTCAATTTGATTAAAGATTGTCTCTGAGAAACCCACAGCTAACATCATAATTAATGGCAAAGGATCAAATGCTAAAATCAAGAACAAGATGAAATTTACAAACTCATATCTGCTATTCAATTATGTACTGGAAATTCTAGCCAGGGCAATTAGGCAGGAAAAATAAAAGGTATCCAAACTAGAAATTAAGTAAAAGTATCTCTCAGAACAGATTAGTGATGAATTCACTAAAAAAATTGTTAAATAAATGTACTAGTAAGATTCTAATATCCAACGCCAGTATTAACAAATCCATGCAAGAGGGAACAAGATGGAGAGCAAAGGGGAATCTCTGAGTCCAGGCCAATGGAGCTCCCACCACCGCTACTTCTGACCATGGCCCCAGCTGGAGGCTCAAAGACCACCTTGGCAGCAGCATTACACTGGGTCTTTGGTGATACTGCGGTGCCCTGCCATCAGGCCTGTCAACTGACCTACCTTTTGCACACCTACCCCAAGAAAGAGGAGTTGTACACATGTCAGAAAGGTTGCAGGCTGTTTTAAATTTGTCAGTTTGTGGATGATGGAACTAACTTAAATCAGACCAAATTAGAGTGTGAATCTCCATATTCCCAATCTGATGAGCAATATACTTGCCATCTTGGTTTACCAGAATCAGTTGCCATTCGCTGAATTGAGACAAGAACAACTCATATCCCTAATGCGAAAAATGTATCTGTTCTTCCCTCTAATGCTGGTGTGGTCCTTCTGGAGTGACATGAAGGACTCTACATAGAGCTTCACCAGCTCTTCCTGGACTTTCATATCTCTAAGCTGATGATGAAAAAATAGTTATATTCCAGTCTAAACCAGAAAATCAGTATGCACCACAGTTGGAACAGGAGCCTTCAAATTTGAGAGAATCGTCACTAAGCAAAATGTCCTCAGATCTGCAAATGAGGAGCTCACAAGCACACAGGAACTGTCGTGAAGATGGAAAAAGTGGTAAGTTTTTAAGATGCCTCTCTCTGAATTCCTGGTGGATTCTAACTATGACACTCATCCTCTCCGTGATGGTATAGCTCTGGATTTGTTTTCCCCCTGTTGCTACAGCTGTGGAGCAGTATGTTCTCTCTGAGAAGCTGAATATCTATGGTGACTTGGAAGTTTCGAATGAACAGAAGCTAAGCAGATATCCAGCTTCTTCTCTTGTGGTTGTTAGATCTAAAACAAGATCATAAAGAAGCAGGACCTCTACCTACAAAAGTGAATCTTGCTCACTCAGAAATTTAAACTTTTTTTTTAAAGAAAAGTATCATAGACACCTGAATGTCCATTCCTTGTAGAGCTTTTTAAATGGTTTCATTGGATATAGGCCTTGAGAAACCACCATAAAATGCTAATAAAGTTACTCAAATCTGTGAAGACTGTATTTGCTGTATCTTTACCTGAATTTTTTTTCTAGTAGTTTAGGACATGGATGTTTGGGGTTGTATTTTTGTTTTACTAATGTCTGCCACTTTACTGGTTGTGTTGTTTTTCTTCCTTAGACAAACTCTATGAGCCAATCATTGTGCTTCTCCACTCCTGCCACGATGTTGTCAGTTATCCTAGCTAATTAGCTGAATACTTAACTAGAAATGATGCTTCTGCTCAGAAATGGCACACAAATCTGTAACCTGAAATTTAGTAGGAAATGCTGTTTAATGACACCACATTTTCAGTTTCATTGAACTGAAATCATTAAACTATTATTTGAATAACTAAAAGAATCCATGCATTTTTATACACTAGCAATGAACAATGACATTAAGAAAATAATCACATAAAATAATCATCAAAAATAATAAAATATTTAGGAATAAATTTAAGAGAAAAAATTCAAAATGGATACTGTGAAAACTCCAAAACACTATTAAAAGAAATTAAAGAGGACCTACATAAATGGAAAGATACCTCATGATAGACAATAAAAAAGTGTTGGTAAGGATAAGGAAAAATTGGAACCTTCACACAATGTGAGTGGAAATGTAAAATGCTACAGCTGTTTTAGAAAATGGTTGGCAGTTCCTCAAAATATTACACATAGAGTTTCATAACCTAGAAATTTCCTTCCTAGGAGTACAGCCAAGAAAAAGAAAAATATATGTCTACCTAAAAACTTATATGTAAATGCTTATTGTAACATTATATGTAATAGCCAAAATGTGTACACAAATGTCCATCAACTGATAAATGAATAAATAAAATGTGGTAGAGCCACACAGTGCAATATCATTCAGCCATAAAATTAAGTACTCTTACCTGCCACAATATGGATGAACCTTGAAAAAATTATCCTGAACGAAACTAGTCACGGTTCAAGACCAGCCTGGGCTACAAAGTGAGTTCAAGGCCAGGCTGAACTGCATAGTGAGACCCTGTCTCAAAAAATAGGGCCGCAGATTTAGCTCAGTGGTCTAAGTGCCTGCCGGGCAGGCACGAGGTTGAAAGTTTGATCCCCAGTACCAAATAAAAAGAAAGAAAGAAAGAAAGAAAGAAAGAAAGAAAGAAAGAAAGAAATCGTTTTGAACTGAATGAAAATGAGAATACACTATATTTAAAATTATGGATAGGGCCGGGAGTTTGGCTCAGTGGCGTAAGCTCCTGTCTGGCAGGCATGAAGCCTGTGAGTTCGATCCCCGGCGCCGCAAAAAAAATAAATAAATAAAATTATGGAATGCTACCTAAGCAGTACTTGAAGCAAAAAGCAAAATCTGTACCACTGAGCTCTTATTTTGAAAAGAAAATCTCAAATCAAAGCCTCAGCTTATTTGGAAAGAAAGTTACAGAAGGAGAGCAAGTGAAACCCTCAGTAAGAAGAAAAATAAAATATTAAACATTAGAGTGGAAATCAATGAAATAGAAAACATAAAAACAATTTTAAAAATCAGGAAAATAATAAGCTGATTCTTGGAGAAGATAGTAAAATGTAATCAATCTCTAACCAAACCGAACAAGGAAAAATTAAAGAAGACAAGACACCACTAGCAGGAATGAGAAAGGGGATATTCTTCAGTTTTTAAAACTGTAAGAAAATACTGTGAAAGTTTCTATTACAGTGAATTTGAAAACAAAGATAGAATTCTATAAAAGACACACAAACTACCAAAGCCAACTAAAGAAGAAATAGATTGCATGAATACAATACGCTATTAAAGAAACTGAATTTGTAATTGAAACTATTTCCCCACAGAAAATTTCAAGTCCAGCTGGCTTCATATGAGAATTCCATCAATTAAAGAAAAAATAACAAAAGTTCTACCAAACTATTTCAAAAAATTGAAGATGAGAGAATTGTTCTACATCCATTCTATGAGGCCAGTATTACTCTGATACCAAAATCTGGCAAAGATGTTTGGAGAAAACTGAAGATCTGTAACACTTTTAATAAGCATACTTATAGAAATCCTCAACAGAATTTTAGAAACTCCAACAATGTATAAAACCGATAATTAAGATCCAGTAGGATTAATCTCAGGAATGTATGGCTGATATACCATTTGAGAATCAACATAAGCCTAGTGTGGTGCTGCACACCTGTAACCCCAGCACTCAAGAGGCCAAGGCAGGTAGATCCTGTGAGTTCAAGGCCAGCCTGGGCTACATACCAATATCTTGTCTCAAAAAAAGTAATTCACCATATTTAAATATTTAACAAACTGTATAATCACAACAATAAATACAGAAAAAAATTTGAAGAAATCTAACATTCATTTCTAACATTTAAAAAACTCTCAGTAAACCTTACATAGAAACTTCTTCCACCTGATAAAGAACTGTAAAAGCCTACAGCAAACGTCATTCTTAATAGTAAAAGACTGCTTTCCCCTCAGATCAGAAACAAATAAAGAATATGTGCACTCTCTTTTTTTCAACATTGTGTACTTACTTCTTTTTAACATTGTTCTAAAAGTTCCAGCCAACACAATCAGGTAAGACAAAGAAATAAAAGCATCCTGATTGGAAAGGAGGACAGAAAACTTTTAATAGCAGGAGATATGATCATCTATGCCTAGAAGCTACAAAAACAGCTACTAAAACTTGTGAGTTCAGCAAAGTTGCAGGATACAAAGTTGGCACATCAAAATCAATTGCTTCTACAAACAACACTAGCAATGAACAACAATAAAAATATCACTTTAAATAGCATCAAAACCACAAAAGTACTTAGTGATGAATCTGACAAAAGATATGCAAGGCCTGTACATATACTAAAAACTATAAAACACTGCTGAGAGAAATGAAATACAACCTACATAAAGATATAGTGGTTTATCATGTATCATTATGTCTCAATAAAGGTGACAAAGATTGCATGTTCTCAAGGCAAAACAGAGATTCTCAGAAATCATCAGACCAACTCTGCAGAGATCTTCCAGGCCCTCTGCAACTTAAATGCTCGATTTTAAGCTGAGAAACATGACCTCATGCATTCCTCTTCCAACTGGAACAAGCAATGTAAGGCTTTTGCCTAACCTATTTCAATCCTGCTGGGTGCTCTAGAAGCACATATATTTTGTTGGAGTTGACACAACTTTCAGTCTTTTTACAGACTGATAAACTTCAGGAAAGATTTTCCCCAGGCTTTGGAGGCTCAGTCTCTAAAGACCAAGACAGAATAAAGTGATCTCATGTAGAGTCTATATGAGTCTGCCTTTGAGGAAGCAATGGAAAAGAGAAGGGCTTGAAAGACAGGGATACAGCTCAGGCAGCACAGCGCCTGCCTCGGCAAGCATGAAGTCATGAGTTCGAGTCCTGGTACCAAAAAAAAAAAAAAAGAAAGAAAGAAAGAAAAGAAAAAGAAAGGCTTGGAGAACTGAATAATACGCTGATCAAAAGAATGAGTCTTGGAGACAAGTGTCTGGCACACAATAAGTACTCCAAAACACTAGCCAAAAATAATCTAATACAATAATCAAAGTTAAAAATATACACAATCAGTTCAGAATTTTTCATAATCTGAATTAGAGGTGAGTAAAAAAAGATCTTTATACTAGGACAAAGGTGTTCGATTAAGACATCACTAGCATAAGCAAGCTTTCTAGGTACATGATATATTCACTGAAGTAAACTAACCATACAGGGGAGCTTGGCAAGAACCGATTTGAGGCTTAGTGTAGGTAGCAGAGATCACATAAACAGACTGCTTCTACTCAAAGCCCAACATCATGATTTAATAACCATGTGACCCTGAACAAAGTACTGAACTTCTGTATGACTCAGTTTTTTAATCTATAAAATAGAGGTAAAATAGTATCTACTTCATAAAGTTGTCTTGATGATTAGTGAGTTAATATTTACATGATGTTTAGCAAAGAGCCTAGCACAGAGTTCATCTTACGTAAAATAATAAATATACTGCTACCTGATCATTAAAGCTGTAACAGACAAACGTTTATTTCAAGCTATACTTTTCACCAAAACACAATGACTTTACTTACAATCAGAATTGGTGAAGTTTTCTCTTACCTATATTCCTCTTTTTATGGCTCTTTCTAAAGAACATGTCTTGGAAGTAGTTTACTTTTCTTATGAACCAAAAGCAGCTCTTTTATTCACTGATTAACATTTTATGGCAAATTGTTGATGCTTAATAAATAGTTGGTGGTCAAATACCCTTCCAGGTCAAAGCAAATTTATCATAGTTAATATTGTCATCTACACAGTCAGGCAAAAATACAGTATGTATCAGATACAAATAGGGAATAAAGGCCTCATAAGAGGTAGAATTACCACCTAACCGGTTAACCAACTTCAATGAATTTACCGAGATAAGAATGCTACTTGTTTCCTGGAAAAGTGGCAGACTTAAGGCTTTGGTTGGAGCCAAACTGATAATGCAATGCAAGCACTGTTTGGAATTTCTTCATGTTAACAAGAAAAAAAGCAGACTTAAACATGGCCCACAAACAGCAATAAGGTGCTATACTCTAAATGACCTCACAGGAAAACAACACAGGTCTTTAGGATAACTCTAAATTGTAATTAATTCACTAGTCATTCCTTTGTTGGGGGGGATGGACCTTGTTCGAAATATTTGTCCTGAGATGCCTTCTAAGGAGAGACACCAATTTCCCTTTGTCCAAATGTAAAACCAGAATCAAGTAGGAAGAAATATCCAGGGAAGTAAAAGCTAAAAGCATCCTCTCCACAGGTAATAAGTGCCTTCAAAAGAAGCTGTCTAGTTTATGTATGTGTGTGTGTGTGTGTATAGGGTACACATGCACTATATATATGGAGAGAGACAGAAGTGAGAGAGGACAGAGGGGAGAGGGGAGAAAGAAAGGGGAAGGGGGAAAGAGAGAGAATATGTATGAATACATACAGATATAGAGCATTTAAAGTTCTCAGCACAAAGCATGCTGTAATGCTGTAAATTAGAAGTGGTCACCACTCTGTCCCACTAGATGTTTTTGTTCCTCCTTTCTAGATAAATTTTCCATTACCATGAGGGCCATCTGTTGTAGTAGTCTTGTCTGAAATCCTAATCACCCTCTCTCTAGCCCTCAAATCACATATTCACAGAAAAGAATAAATGTAAGCATTCTTGCTCTTCAACTCTCCAGTCTCAAAGGAAGGGTTACTGCTCCAACATTACTTGCTCATTGTTGCTCCACCCTTTTACACAAGTCATTCTACTCTACCCAGGATCATTTGCTGTTGCCCCTCTACCCCACTCCAACTCAAATACTTGCTTAAAAATATTTTTAAAGCCAAATTATGATTCTTGCTTCCTCAACCTCTCAGATCCTCTGGAGTCACCAGTGCTACATTCCTTTGACCACCATATGGAGTATAGGTGCAAAACTGCCAAGACCTGAATATCATTCCAATATTGAATTGGTAGCTCATTCCACTCCTTCTAACATAGGACAGTAACATATCAATCTGTTACCAGCACTACACCTGAGCTGTACCAATAAGAGAGCTGAGATCTTCATTCCTAAGGCAGGAAATATGGGACTGGGTCAGGCTTAAAATTAAATGGGTTAAATTCTCATTTTGAGAAAGACCAAAGTGAGAATGTCACCCAAAAAGCATCAAGGACAAGCTTATTGTCTGAAAAATTCAAATTTGTTCACTTGTCATAAGGGATGACACTCTAGAGGAACCCTGGGATACTGCTCAATGAAAGGGAGGAAGGAAGCTTCTGTGGGTTCCTGCTGAAGGATTCTGAGGGCCTAAGGAAAGCAGGGATCCATTCTAGATTGGTAACTATTTCTGAGGCAAGACTAGGCAAAGGATTAGGAGAGGTAGGGATAAACTAGAGATTGGGTCTGTTACAAGGCAAGAGAAGCTCAGCAATTGAGAATCACCAGTAATAAATAGAAGAACAAAGTGGGTCTGAAGGTGACATTAAGCAGGAAAAAACAAAGAAAAAAAAGCAGTAGTCACTGAAAGAGGTTTTACTGCCATCTTCTAGTTGCTATATAACTTTGGAAGAATCCACATCTCCTATTAACTGCGTCATTTTTTCAGCCCAATTAACAGCAGGAGCTGCCTTTTTCTTTCTTGGTTCCAGCTGATTTCACATTCCTGACCTTTTTGACTCTTTCTGTGAGATATGCATAGATGCTATGCATCTTCCAGTATCTTTTTATCCTACAGATGTTTGAATCTTGGGCCAAATTACACAACCCCCCAAAAAACTGAAATGTATTTCTACTGACTTTGAAAGCTTAGGTAGAAAAACTGAAGACTTTAAGGGCAAGTGGAAGATTTTGCCTCTTCTTCCTGTCGAAGTTCATGACTTTTGACTGGAAGGGAGGATATGGGAAATGAGTATCTTGCTACTTTGATGATGTTGAAGAATAGGATGTGGTGTCCTGGACAATCACTCAAGATCTCAAAAGTGATAGACTTCTGGTAAGGGATGGAGGAAATTTCACAAAGCCCAGGAAGAAATTATATTGCTGGAGACTGACTAATACGATGATTGTGGACTTAAAATGGAATGTTAAAAGAAGAGAATGTGACACAGAAAAATCCATAAGGGAAGGGATACCCATGGTTCTCAAGAGAAAACAGAGGAAGAGATAGAAAGCAAATATGATTTCACAGGTAACATCATCAAGAGCTGGTGAGGTCACGTCTGGCACTTGGTCATAGAAGGTAATAGTGTGCTCTTCTTTTTCGTTTTTGAGACAAGGTCTCACTGTATCCAGACTGGCCTCAAACTTGCAGTGATCCTACTGCCTCAGCCTTCTGAGTGCTAGGATTACAGGCATGTGCCACCATGCCTGGCAATACAGCAGCTTTTAAAGAGCAGTGCTTTGAAGCCAAGCTAACTAGTGTTGAATTCCCTGTGCTGCCTCATACTTGTCATGTTATCTTAGTCAAGATCTTGGTCTGAACCTCCAATGGTCTATCTGTAAATTGAGTATTGTAATACTTACTTCACTAAACTACTAGTGAAAATTAAAGGTTATAATGTTTTTAAGTATCTGTCACAGTATATGGCACAGAGTAGGTATCCAAAAGGTGGCTATTATCATCCTCAACATCATCATCACTATCATTTGTAATAAAGATAGTACTTTTATGGAATTCAACAAACTAGAAAGTAGAAACATGGTAAGTAATATTTGGTTGAGAATGAAAAGCAAAAAGGAAGAAATAGTGTAGTTATTGGATCACACTATGAACATCCCTGGAAGAAAGGTATAGCACTGGGTTCTTCCCCCATTCCTTGTACTTCTTTTCCCCTCTAAACACATAAGGGCAATCTCACTTGCCCAATCACAAACACACATGCATACACACACACACACCTGCTCACTTCTGCTCTCTGTATCTCAGGACACATAATCTACCCAATCTGAAAAATGTCAAACAGTGAAAGGTCAGTTTGTACAACAAGGAATCTTACAGAAGCCAAGTCACTGAAAGATGAAAGACTGAAAAATGAGGAAATATAGATGGTTCTTTCAACGTATTTTGAGATAACGGGAAGAAAAGATACACCATTAATTAGTCTATGAATCTGATCAGACTAACAAAATTGGGGCAGGTGAGAGTAAAAGGAGGAGTGTTGCATGTGTTTGTAGGTAGAAGAAAATGAGCTCTTTGAGAATAATGCTACAGATACTAGAGAACGAAGGGAGGTGATTAATGAAACAAAATATCTTAAAGAAGGCATCAGAGGATAGTGAAAAACAAAGTTAAGTTGGAAAAGATGATACAAAAAGAATAAAGAAAAAAAGTAACCATGGAAATAGATGTTTAGAGGAAAAGAGAGGCTTTGTGACCAATGGGCTCTCTTTGCAAGAAAGTATGTAACCAGATTATCTGCTAAGAAGAGGCCAGGACAGGGAGGGCTAAATTAAGGGGCTGGAGGGTGTGGTAAGAAAATGGAACAGTTGCTGTGGGAAATTGGAAAAGAACAACTAGGAATGTGTAAAAAAGGATTAGTTAGCAGCCACTGAGAATCCATCTGTGGTTAGAAATCACAGTTTGGTCATGGATATAATCAGCATGGTGAGGCAATTTTCCCTAGTACTTACTCAGTGGCCTGGGAACAGG
Source organism: Dasyprocta punctata (assembly GCA_004363535.1). Classification (NCBI taxonomy): domain Eukaryota; kingdom Metazoa; phylum Chordata; class Mammalia; order Rodentia; family Dasyproctidae; genus Dasyprocta; species Dasyprocta punctata. The sequence continues at coordinate 10,174 of RJWM01014312.1, forward strand.
ACAGAAGAAAACAGATGCTCAAGTCCATCTAGGTTTGGGGATTGGCAGGGCAGGTGCAGTGGAATAAGAAGGACGTGAGGGAATTGAGGATACTGTGGGAATTGATATCAAATGGCTGGCAGGGACAAGTGGGGGTAGGAAATGGTTGCTGTGTAGAGAAAACACCAAAGCAGAAGGCTGAAAGTCAGGAGGAAAAGAGACTAGCCATGCTGATGAGGTTCATGAGGTTCTGTGAGAATGAGAGAACAACAGATGTGTCAGGCTAGAGGTTTTAGTTGAAAAGTTGAATTTCAGAAGTAGAATAGTTCTAGATTTTGTGAAGGCAGAGTAAATGAAGGTCATATGACTAGAGGTGAAGGAAGCAATATGCAAGAACATCTGATGATGCACCGGTGTGGCCACAGAGGTGATCTGGGACAATGCTAGGAGTTGGGGCTGCATAGGTGGCGGAGACCTCAGAGCACATGAGTTAGTAACTCAGAGATTGGTCTGTGCCAATGAAAAGAGTTGGCATAATACTTGATAGCACGCATATCAAAGAATAAGGTAAAAGGAAATTTGTTGAACAATACTGTGGCCCCAGAAGCCTGCTTGAGATTGAGGAATTACTGGAAAATGAGCAGCTTCCAATTAAGTAGGCTGTAAAGAAAACAGTATTATCAAGGGAAAAAGTTCCAGAAAAAAAGCTTGCAAATACATGTGCATTTCGTGACCAAATAACAAGTTTTAGGAGTCACAGGAGAACTGAGAAGGGAGTGCCAGCCAGGGAACAATATGCTTACAAAAGGGGAAGGACTATGATGAATTTATAAAAGGGAAACTTCAACCTTTAGGATGCTGAGGAAGCAAAGAGGAACTACAAATTCTGTAAGTTTGGCCAAGAAAGAAGAACTGACTGATAAAAGTAGAAGTGAAAGAAATTTTAGGAAATAAGGCCATGTTACGCTACATATTGCTGGGTAATAACTATGGACAAAAAAAAGAGATAGGCTCAAAGATATTACCAAGATATTGGAAATGAGAATTCCTATAAGAGACCACAGTGACCCTGAAGTGGACTCATATCTAAGAGGAATAAAAGATTTGGAGGCAAGAATCTCATAATATTATCAATTTTCATGATCTTAAAGGAAAAAAAGGAGAAATGACTAAAGAATGCAATGTAGTTACACAGAAAATATGCTAGTAGGCTACAGGAACTAATGTAACTGCAGCAGGTGCAAGATTTTTCAAGACAAGATCATCTACCCTAAATAGAAGATATATGTGAACAAGTCACACATATACACACTCACACACACACACATGCACACACACAGAAAGAGCAAGTGTGTAACCAGTGACACCAGTGGAATGACTCAGTTTCTATTTCTATCCCATCTTAAATGATAGAGTTTTCCAAACTGGAAATGGTAACACAAACATGAATAAGGGTTCATTAGAACCCAACAGATGCTGAGCTATGGAAACTGGCAGGCATTTCAAATGAATTTGGATCTGTGGGCCCAGATAAAGTATAGTCTACGGTACTAAGATAACCTACAGTCCTGATTGAGATGCCTCTGCTAGCGATCTCTGAAAAAAGTGGCAAACTAGAAAGACAAAGGATAACTGTAGTTTGACAACTAGCAGCCCAATTTTTAAGGCCAGAACATTTCTGAAACATCCCAGAAAACAAAAATTGCTGATCTTGATGGGAAAAAAAAGAAAAACAGTCTACAATGGAATATTAAACAGATGGCTGGCTATGAGCAAGGATCAGGTCATGAGAATGGTACACCAAGGTAATGCAATTGGCTGGTTTTGAGTTTCAATATGTCATTAAAGATTTTTTTCTCTAAAGAATGCAGTCACATGAGTGATCAAGGTGTTTCCCAGACTATCATACAAGTAGGTTGATTTATGATTGAATATCCTTATTCAAAAAATGCTAATGGAGTAAACTATTGCTAAATACAACTTCGATGAACTTCAAGGAAATTATGTGGAGTAAAAAAAAAACTCAAAAGGACACATACTGCCCAATATCATCTATGTGCCATTCATGAAATAATGTAAGTATAGAGATGGAGAACAGATTAGTGGTTTCCAGAGGTTAAGGATGGGGAGGAAGAAGGGTAGCACAAGACAGTCCTATATGATGGACTGTCAGTATGCTGATTGTGGTGGTGGTTATGCAAAACTACACATGTGATAAAACTGCACAGACCAAGGCAAGGGATATAGCTCAGTGGCACAAATGCCTGCCTGGCAAGCACAAGGTCATGAGTTTGATCCCCAGTACAAAAAAAAATTGCACAGACCAACACACACACTCAAGTGTGTATATACTCATGTCCTCCCTCCTATCCTCTTATCTGACTCACTGATAATCTCTATGGATTTTAAAAACATCAATTTTTATTTTTTGGTGTTTTTTTAAGCATTAAGGATTGAACTCAGTACTTTATATATGCTGAGCAAGCATTCTGTCACTGAGCTATACCTTATTTTGAGATAAGGGTGTGCTACTTGTGATCCTCCTGCCTCAGTCTCCCAAGTAGCTGGGATTACAGGCATGTACCACCATGCCTGGCTCTAAGTCAGCTTCTTGGTTTGATATTGTATGATAGCTATATAAGATGTTATCATTAGAAGAAGCTGGTGGAAGGGATATATAGGACCTCCCTGTGCATTACATTGCAGGATCCATAATTATCTGAATTCATAATTATTTTCATGTAAAAATGTTTTAAAAGAATATTAATTAATAAATCAATGTTTGCCTCACAGAAGGGAGTCTGCTTGCATGCCTCAGGCCCTATACTTAGCATTACTACAGCACCAAAAAGACAGTGAATGCATGTTCTTACAATTTATAAATAACATAAAGTACAGAGACATCTCTAACATGTTTTTAAATAGAACTAGAGTCCAAAAATATCAAAAGATTAGGCTAGGGGTTGAAAGATAATAGAGATAAAAATAAAGCCCATCAGGCCATTCACAAACCAGGGTTAGAGAGAACAATGGCCACAGCAGCAAACAAGCCCAGTCTGGGAACCAGCGCCATGTGTGGGCCACCACCAGATGCTAGCCCCTTCTGGCGCATGCGCTGGCAAGTAAGAAGCACCAATCCCTCCCCCTCCCCCCACAGTAAGCAACTGGCTTATCCAGAGAAACACAGGTTGTGATGACAGCTATCAAGGTGAAATGAAATTGGATGCCTGTGGTGCTTTGGTGTTTCATTAACACTGCAGGTCTAGGGCCAGTGGTCTGATCATAGGTTCAGAGGATATCACTAAGCAGTGTATCATCTAGAGGGGATCTCCTTCTGAGGGTTGCAGCCATTGTTGATTCCCTATGGTCTTCTTTTGAGGTCCTATGTCATTTCCATTGTTTTGTTGGGTTGGGTTTTATTCTCTTTTGTTTTGTTTGATTATGTTAAATCCCATGGCAGGAGAAGCTATTTCAAGGATAGCAAGATATATTACGGTAGCAATTTTGGATTTACTATTGGCTTGTTTTGAAGCCCTTTATCACATTCATCGTTTTGTTTTTATTGTTTCTATTCTATTCTGTTCTGTTTGATTTTTACTATGTCCAAAGTTATCTGCAGCTATTTTGAAGACATCAAAAGGCATTATGGTAACTACTGTTGATTTCATAATGTTTTGAAGTCCTGTATCTCTTACACTGCTTTTTTGATTGGCTTTATTATGTTATATACTCTTTAAAATAAAAAAATTAAAAAAAGATAAAGCCCATCATTATATCCCCAGCATGTGGAACAGTACTTGACAGAAAAAGAAGACTCAAAAAAAAATCTGGTGAAAACATAAGTGAATGCAAATTTTTTAAAAAGTATTCAACAAGTTTAGTGGAAGTCCATCTAAAAAGGTACTTTAGTCTACAGAATGATAATATTCCTTCAAGCTGAAAGAATATTTTACTTCATTAACAAAGTATATGTCTTTTGAGACAATGTGGTGGTGAATGCCACACTACTTCTGCATTAGTTACACTCTGCTTTGCACTACTAATATCTCTGCTCTGGGCTCTGCACATACAGGACCAAATCAATTCCCAGAAAGTCAAATTTTAAAGAAGATATGAATGAACTAGAATGTATCCTACGGAAGGCAACTAAGATGGTTAAATACCTTAAAATCTTAGTATATAACAAATACTAGAAGAAACACAAGATAGCCTGAAAAAGATAAAATGTGGCAGACAGAAGGGACAAGTTAGATCATTATAATGTGGCCATAATACAATGATAATATTAGGTACTCCATTGTAGGTAACATGACAATTTACAATTTGCATTCATACTTGTGTCCTTACCTGGCCAATGTCTGAAAGGGTAGCAAGGGTTGGATTTTCTTCTGCGTAGCTATAGGAGTTAAAATCTAGAAATAGATTTCAGCTTGAAATAAAGGATTTTCAAATATTTCAGTCTTTTTTTTTTTTTTTTTTTTTTTTTTTTTTGGTGGTACCGGGGATCGAACTCACAGCCTCACACCTGCCAGACAAGCGCTTAAGCCACTGAGCCAAACTCCCAGCTCAAATATTTCAGTCTTGATGACAGTAGAGTAACAACATTAAAATCAATGAGGATGTCCTACTATACATCATAAGTATTACACATTTTTGCAGTACTATACATTTTATTGTTTGATTTAACAGTTGAGGGAGGAAGATTTCATTAACTCCCTTTTACAGATGAGAGAACTAAAGCACAAAAGAATTAACTGATGTGTCTATGGCTGTAATCACAGCTAATCAAGTGTCAGCTAGCGTTTGAGCAGCCCTACTCCAGAGCCACAGCTTGCAGGTAACTAGAAGAATCACCCACTAAGGCCACTGCAAGTTGAGTGGCCTGTCGGTCTCAGTCAGAAGCTGTACTAGATTGACATATTTCTACATAATAGAGTTCTAGGATCTTGGATGATAGGACTGTTTGGGTTTAAAACTCAGTGTGGAGTGCTTCTGGAAATGGCATGGCTCCAGTCTAGGGCTAATACTAGCTCTCAGCCCCCAAGGCACATTGAGGCAATAACATCAGGCTCAAAGAATTAAGAAAGACACTTGAAATAATGGTACAGAGTTCTCTATATATTGAGATTTGGTTTGGCTTCACCAAAACTTGCAATTTGCATGAAAGCCATACACACACGTATTAATAATGGTGCTCTGTCTTTTTAATTTGGGGATATCAAAATTTTTGTTTGAAACATAACAAATAAAAATGTTCTTTGTCATTTCTAATGTTTAACTGGTTATAACAAGAATATATTACATTTATTTCTAAAGTTTTTAAAGAGAAAGTATGAGTTATCTTTTCTATGAGTCTTAGCCACTCTTGCATTCTATAGAAGATTGCCTATGTATTCAACATTTTAGTGTTCTATAAAAGGAAAAGCCAACTAACTGGACTGTATGCTCTAGAGAGCAGGAAAGAATCACTGCAGAATATTTTACATTAATAGGCCAATACTTTATTAGCATATAACAAGCAAGCCAAGAAAATAATAAACACCCATCTAGAAGACAAAGGCAGTCTGATTGCAAATATGGACTAGATAATCCTCACTACTTAAAACTATTGACAGCCTGAAATACACTTACCCTCCCTCACTTGTCCTAGCGTCCCCTCTGTTCAGTTTCGTCTACTTCCTGTGGCTGTACTCACACCAGTCACTAGGGTGGCAGCAGGACAGGTAGCAGGGTTAACAATGCCCTCATGGATGTTCTCTTCATTGCATTCCCTGAAGGCTGCTTCTCACTGCTCTCCTCATCCCCTTTTTCTAATCAAAGGCTAATACTTCAACCCATCCTGAAGGCTTCACTCGATGACTCCCTCTGGAGTTGGTGATGCCGCTAATGAACCCACAGCCAGCAGGGAGCTCTGCCTGCACACTGAGGAGCAGCAGGCTGCCCCTGCCTCTGCCCCTGCCACCAGGGCACTTGCCTTGTGCAAGGCCAGCTCTGTGAGCTCGCCCAGCCTGCATGCTTACTACAGGTCAGTGATTCTGCTGAGTCTCCATTCCACAAAGTCTTTTATCTTTAGTTCCTAAAATACAATCTGATAATTTTTTTAAAAGTTATGGAGTTCTTTCCTTCCAAATTTTATTTTAAAAGCCATATTTTTTTATTGTTGTTTAAAGTTCTTTTTCAAGTCAAGTGACTTCTACACAGAACCAAGCCAATCAATCTTTTTTGTCCTTACAATTCTTCATCTTATCAGATATTTTGTTTATATAGGATGTTATTCATATTTACATACAGTATCTATTTTACTGGCACAAAACTGCCAAACCAATCAACTTGATGTACAATTGGTAGCTGGAAGAAAAAGCCAGGATTGAGCACAGTGGTATTGGTGGGGTGAGGGAAAGAATTTTTCCCATTCTTCCCATTTCAAGGCACGTAAGTCTCTATGTGACATTCCTGGCCTTCTCCTGCCCCCTCACTCATTCCTCCCCATGGAGGGAGACACAATTATTTGCCTGAGAGATTAGACAAGAAGAAATGCATGTTAAATTTAAATTTCAAGGTGAGGCCATTTTAAACACAGTTTGAAAAGTTTATCTGCTTGCCCATTCATCTGTACATACATGCAGGCATGAGCTCCACGTTTAATCAACGTTTGCTGCCTAGCTGAGGCAGGAGCTCAGAAATCAAAGCAGTCTGTTCCATGATAGGAAATCTCTATGTACAAGCAAGAAGGGAGTCATAAGAAGGTATAGCAACACAAATGGGTCTTGAAAAGTCCACATTTGAAGTATCTGACCTCTCTCCATTTCGTGCTACAGAGAGCTTCCATATGGTGAGCACAAAACCACTCCAGCTCAGTGATCTCTCATCTAGGTCTCTTGAGTTTCAAAAGGATCCCTATTAAAATCCTATTCATCTTTTCGCAACCAGCTCAAATGTCATCTTTTTCCTAAACCTTCCCTCCTCAATCTACCTGTAAATTACCTCTTACTCTCTTTGGATTTTAAACCCTTTGTTTCTATCACTCATTGTATATATGATATTATATATGTCTATGTGTGTACATGTTCTTTTCCTAGATTGTAAATTCTTTAATGGAAACATCCAAGTCAATAATTTTTTATGAGCCACAATATAAACACAATGTCTTACACAGTTGCTCAGTAGATGTGTATTGAACTAAAACTCTAGAATGGTCCAAAGTTTAAAAGCTTCCTTGTGCCAGGCACTGTGGTACACACCTGTAATCCCAGCATCCTGGGAGGCTGAGAGAGGACGATTACAAGTTTGAGCCTAGTCTAGGAATTTAGCAACTTAATGACACCCTTTATTAAACAGACTAAAAGGGTTGAGGATGTAGCTTAGTGCAAGGTCCCTGGGTTCAATTTCTAGTAACACACACACACACACACACACACAAATGAAAAAGAACAAAGCTCCCTCACTCCTCATCCCATATTAATGCACTCATTAAAGAATAAGCCTAATGCCCACCTTGGAGACTTAATGGGTATACAAACTTTAGCCAAATGTATTTAATTTTCTTGGTTTCCTCAACCTTTTGGTTTCACATATGTGATAAAAGAGTATTTGATCACTTCTAGAAATTAGCTTAACAAAATTCTCTAGAGCAATACTGTCTAACAGAAATATGAAAATGTAAGCTATATACATAAGTTTAAATTTTCTAGAAGCCACATTAAGAAAAGAAAAAAAAAAGGGCAAAGTTAACTTTAATACTGTTTTAGTCAACCCGATATATCCAAAATGTTATCATTTCAACATGTACTCAGTATAAAAATTTATTGAGATATTTCACTTTGCTTAATCACATACACTGTCTTTGAAATCCAGTGCGCATTTTACACTCATAGCATATCTCAGTTCACATCCAGTACTACTTATTAGCTGTAAAAGCTAGTTACTTAATTTATCTTGGCCTCAGTTTCCTAAATTTTAAAAAGAGGATGATAATATTTACCTCACAGACTTGGTTTAAAACTTAGTAATGTAATATGTGTAAAGGGCTCACAACACACAAAACTTGGCAAACTGAAAGAAATCAATAAATATTAAGTACACAATTACCATTCATTTATGAAAAAAATGAGCTAAACGATCAAATGTATTTGCCAAATGCAAGCAAATCAATGCTGGTTCTACTTTCTGTCTTTTACACAGTTGTCTACTAAACCAGGCAGGGCAGCTGGGAGCAATGGAAAATCATATTTTTTACCCATTTAAAATTCCAAACTGCTAGCCAAATGGAGTTTGGGGGTCAGTCCAAAGGCAACATTCTTCAAAATGGTAGCTTAGTTAAATAGCATCTATCTGTGTTATACTAACGATCCTTTTACCCGACCACTTCTGTTAAGCTCAACCCTCATTTGCTGTAACATTTCGTTCAGGTCAATAAGTATAAAAAGTAATTTATCTTTTATTCTGCATTATTTCAGGTTGTTATTGGCACTTTTTTTAGATGACAGGTAAGACTGAAGATTCTGGCATAAATTTACAAAATGCCAAGTGCCCAAGTCCATCCAATCTTTTGTCAAATACTTGATCATGCCCGTCAGGAGACTCAAAACAGAAAAGATACAGAAGTCACAGTGAAATAAAGGAACAATGGCCTAGAAATAAATAAATCACCACATGATCTTGGATGATCCATTTGAACACCTGAGTTATATCTCAATATAAGATAACACTAAATATTAAAATATAAAGTTACTCAAGATCAAATTGCATCAAGTCTTATCATTCTTTTTACCTTTAAGTGTTCTGGCAATATGTTCCTCTTGAAAACATAAACAATGAAGAAGTTTTAAGATCATTTAATATTAAAATAACTTGCATATTTAGAAAAACAAATAAATGGGTTATCTACCTAATATTCACGCTGTCATCACTGGGACCCAGGTAATCATTATATCCTCTGGTTTTCAACTAGGTGGCAAGGTTAAGAATTATACAACATCAGTATAAACACAAAGGGGCATCAATAATCACATCCATAGATCTGCTGTCCTACTCCTAATTCCTTGGACCTGGGTTCTTCAACTTCAATACTATGGGCATCTTGAGTCAGATAATTCTGTGTTGCAGGGGGATGGCCTGTCCATTGTAGAATATTTAGCACCTGTCCTCTTCTTAATGATGCCAGTAATACCTCTTCACAATTGTGATGACCCAAACTGCCTTCACACATTGCCAAATGTCCCCAGAGGCAAAACTGCCCTCAGTTAAAAACCACTATCATGGATCCTTACTAAAGACTTGCAATTTTTAATGTGTCATTGGTTATGATCCCTTGTATTAATACAACATGCAATGATCAACTCTCATTGGTTATCTGGATTTTCAAAAGGTATAATTTACCTAGTTAATTTACACTTAGCAAACATAACATGGACTATATTCTTGCAAAATGACCCATTGTGCTACAGTTTATCTGTGTATCTTTTTCAGACCCAAAACAATGTTTTCACACAAATGGTGATTTTAGTAGCTATTATTTGAGATTAACGTATTTACATTTTAGAGTCTATGATGCGTTTATTTAACATAAGAATTATGGCTTTAATTTACTGACCAGCCAGGCATGGTAACACACACTTGTAATCTCAGTGCATATGGAGGCTGACACAGAACAACTGAAAGTTCAAACGCAGCCTGGGTAACTTAGTGACTTAGTAAACACTGTCTCAAAAAATAAATGGCTGGGGATGTATCTCAGGGCACAGGCCCTGTACTTAATCCCCTGTACAACAAAAATATTTTACTGACCAAAGTTTTCAATATGCTACCTACCCCTGCCCCATTCTCCTCTATGAAATCCCCATGCATACTGTCACCTATCATAATAGAATCCACCAACCTGCTCACATGTCCCAGTGACTAAGCCCTATGTCCAATCACTGCTTTTTCATCTCAGTCTTGACAGAGTTATTCTATATGTTGGTTATTTTTTGCTCATTGCTGAGACAGGATATCTGATGCCCAAAATTAGGGAAGAAAAGGTTTATTTCTTACAGTTCTTGGAGGTTTTAGTCCATATTCAGCTGGCTGCAAGGCAGGGTGGCATGGCGGGGCAGCCATTCATGGCGGCCACCAAACAGCAAGGCGAACCTGAGATGGAGGGGGAGGGGGGGCGGAGGGGAGGGGGTGGTGTAGGGGGGAAGGGAGAGGGAGAGGGACACCCTCCTCTCGCCCTTACACTGTATGTCAGGTACAGCACTCACACCACCAATCCCAGTGCTAGACAACAAACCAATTACGATTGCCAGACTCAGCCCCGTCCAAGATTACATGAGGTTTTGCGGGGGACACAGGACCTTACTCACAATATTCTATTTCTTGGGTCTATGCATATAAGCAAAGTGGGAAAGAGTATGAATGAGAGCTTATCTTCCATAATAGAATCCACCAAGCATATAAGGAATATCTGCTCTTTAATGTATAAGGAACAAGAAATACATATAAAGAATGAAAGAACCCCAAAACAGAAGAAATTGTAGAAAGAAACGTATCAATCATATGCCAACATCATTTAGCTAGCTGATCTAATATGCTGATCCTGTTGACAGCTCCAACTGAAAACTAGAGGTTAGAACTTCATTTAGAAATATGGTACTCAACACCCTGGAAAAAAGGGCACCATTTTGACAGTGATGGTTATCTCAGAGTAGAAAGTTGAAGGGGCATATTTACTTTTCACTTTAGATTCTTCTACAGTATTTTTAAAAAAATAGATGATATCTCAGAGGCTGAGATAATAAAGAGAGAGAAGGCAAAGAAATTGACATCTCTGAGTATGGGCATAATTAGGGGGCAGAAGGAAGCAAAAGCAATGAAGAAGCAGTGGTAGACACAGGCAGTAAAAGAACTAGGGGATTACCTCAATGCTGTGGCTAAGGGAAGGAAGTTCCATAAAGGAACTAAAGAAGCTAAACCTGCAACAAAATCAAAAAGGAAAAATGGGAGAGAAATAAGATGGCAGGAGAGAATTTATATATGAAAAGGGTTTCTTAAAAATCATAACCTTCTCCCTATATTATGCCCCTCAGTCTTCAATAAAATTGAGGCCCAGAAAGGTTAAGTAGCTAGCTCAATAGGTATTGGTAACTAGACTGCACAGCAAAGGGAGACTAGAACATGGCTATGGATAAGGTAGTGAATGTCCCAGTAGAAAGAAAGAGAAGGTTACCAGAAGAAAAAGGAGATAATTGGACAAATTGTACCTGGAATAGATAAGAAAAGATACAACTGAAGATAGAAGCAGACAAAAATAATGAAACTTTCCTCTGAGTTCTCTAATAATTTATTTGTTTCCTTTTTAATTTGTGCTGACACATTAGGAGGTCAGAGGAACCCCTGCAGAGAGAGTACCTGGGTTTCACCTGAATTGGCACCCCTGTTGCCCTCTCAGAGTATACCTATACCTTAGGCCTCACTCTTCATCTATATACAAAGTCTTCCCAAATCTCTATTCCAAGGCCTAAGGATGTAGCTCAGTGGTAGAGCACTTGCCTAGCATTTGCAAGGCCCTGGGTTTGATCTCCAGTGTTGTAAACAAAACAAAACAAAAACCTCATATCTCTATTCCGCACCAGACCCTCTCCTAAACCCTAGCCCAGAGGAAATGAAAATCTCTACCTGGGTATTTTATGGGTTCCAAAACTGAAGTCACAATCCCACCACTTAATTCCCATTCTAGCACTCTGGGTCTCAGCAGAAGGCCCCCACACAATGAATGATCTCCGGCAAAGTACTAAATATCATTTCTCATCAGAGTCACAGCTGTCAGAGCAGTCTTACCTAGTGAGTATTCATGAAAGATTAAGGATAAATTGGAAAGCCATCAATTAGCTTGATTCAGATCTATGCCAATTGTAGCAGACAGACCATAAGGCATCCTCCAATAATGTTGGCCTCATATGCATTCATGTCCTCATAAAATTCCCTTGTCCTGAACGTAAGACCAGTGACTAGGTGCTAACCAATAGAACGTGGCAAGGGCGATGAGATGTCACTCTCTTGACTAGGGGCATGTGTGTGTATGTGCACACTTGCATGTTATACACACACACAGACACACACACACACACACACACACAGATTCATTCTTGCTATATGAGAGACATTATTTCCTGTGGGCCTTGAAGAAGCAAAATGCTATTAAATGAACTGTATATGGGGAGGTCCAGTTGGCAAGCAACTGCAGGCAGTTCCTAAGATCTGAAGGCCTCAATCTTACAGCCACAAAGAACTAAATTCTGCCAATAAGCACATGAACTTTGAAGAAGGCCCTGAGCCTGAGATGAGACCACAGGCCCTGCCAACGCCTTGACTGCAGCTTGTGAAACCCTGAGCTGAGGACTCAGCTGAGCTATAACAGACACCTGACCCATGGAAACTGTGAGATAATAAATGTTTTACTTAAACAATTTGAAACACAACACTACCCTTTCCTCTTCTCTCTCCAAAGCTGACCAGTAATCAAACATTGTCATTTCTTCCCTTGTACCTCACACATTTATCCCTTCCTTTAAATCTCCAATATCAACGTATTATATCCAGGCCCTTATAATGTCCTATTTAATCTTTTCAGTAATCCCCTAACTCATCTGGTCTCTCCATCTGTCCTGCATAGTTCTGACTGTGGCAATTCTCTGCTCAAAGCCTTTTAATTGTCTATGGAGTACAGAATAAGTACAGATCTCTTAGTTTTGGAGCCATGATTGGATTCAAGTCCTACTGTCACCACTTTCTAGCTATGGGGTCTCATTTTGCTTGTATGTTAAATAGAAATAATACCAACAGCCTCATAGGCCCCTGGCTTCTCTGGGTCAGGCCCTGTTTATGCCTACTCCATCTAATTAGTATTCCACTCTCAAGTGTCCTCATTTGACAATAAATCATTTGGTCAATAAAGGGTTGTTACAAGGATTTAATGAGACAATGCCAAAAAATATAACAGCCATAGGATGACACTTCCTTTTCTAGTTCTCTCAGATGTACCTGGTACTTTCCTGGCTTAAGTCATATCTCCAACATCTCAAACTATAGAAGAACCTAGTCATACTACTCAATCAACCTCTGATGTCACTTTCTCACCTTTGTCTAACTCCTGTGAGATTTGTGTTAGTCTTCTTTCCATTACTGTAACAAACACCTGAGAACATATGGCAGAGGATGCTGGTCACCTCATGGCAGCCAGGAAGTGAAAGACCAAGGAAGAAGAGGAGCTGGGTCCCAATATTCCCTTCAAGGACACGCCCCCCAGTGGCCTAACTTGCTTCCAGTAGGTCCCACACCCTAAAGATTCCACCCCTTCCCAATAGTGCTATAGGCGAGAACCAAGCCTTCAACACATGGCACTTCGGGGAACATTCAATATCCAAACCCCAGCAGTGTTTCATAACATGCCTTTAACACTAGCTTGGGACACAGTTATGCATGCACATGTTTTCATTTCCTTGGAGATTAGCTTTGGGAGGTCAGCGTCAGTTTCTGAAGCTTCTTAGTCACACACGTGATCCTTAGTAATGTGTTCTGCAGAGAAGATACTCACAAACTTAAACTTAGAAAGAATGCAGAATTTTGTCCACAGAATTTTATCCACAGGCTGTTTGCTCAAGCCTTCTGCTTTCTTGTTCCCTTGAAATCATTTCACTTGCTCAGCAGAATCACAGAAAGAGTACTCTAATAAGAAGCTTCTTTTTTTGTAACTGGCTAGCACCATGATTATGTTGGGGTGGCAGAGGAGGGATTCTAGGAGCTATGCTCCTAGAAAGAGAGAGTACCTAAGAGCACAGGTTCTGGAGCCAAACTGCCTTGGACTCAGGCTCTACCAGTCACCATCTCAACCACTTCACACCTGAGGTCCTGCCTCCTATATATTTTTGTGAAGAAAAAATGAAATAATCCATGTGAAGTGCTTTTAAAAATACACAATAAGTACTCAAAAAAAAAGACAACTACTATTATTTGGTCTCTTCTCTTTCTTGACCTCAGTCAAATCAGAATACTGTAGAGTGAGAAATCTAAGGAACATCCTTTACAAAGGGCAACCAAGTACACATTCTTTTTTATTTTTTTTTCTCTGTACTGGGGATTGAACTCACAACCTTGCGCCTGTATGCCACTAAGCTAAATCCCTGGCAAGTATACAATCTTAGCGCACACAAAGTCCAGCTAAGTTTTCTACAGTCCATCTCCTGGCTAATATTACAAAAATTAGAAGACTAGGACCAATTAGCACAGGGTAGTCACTCTTGTCTCTGGACACCCACAACTGCAAGAGGAACTCTAGACTATACCAAATTAAGAGAACATTCAGATGGATATTTCTTTGTCTTCTTGTATCACAGGCCAGTGTCCTGTTTTGGAGGTGAATGGGTCAAAATGAGCCTGAAGGCTTGGAAGATTTAATTTAATCAAAATCCATAATGTAGATATTAGGGAATTTACATTTTCTTCTACTTCCAACATATGCCTACACCTGCTTTTCTCCTCAGGTCATTAAGCAAAAAGCTCAAGAACTGTAGCCTAGCATTCACTTACAACATTCAAACAAGTTGAACAAGAATAACAGCTATGATGCCAGACACCAAGACATTTAATTTTAAAACTATGGTCTGGAATACAATTACAATACTACTTAGATATTGAAACACCCAGAGATAAAACAAATGACATAATTACAATTTTTTCATCAAAAACTAATAAAAATCACAATTTTTACCTAATTTAATCTTACTTATTTTCTTAGCACTAAGATTTAACACAGCAACATCTCTCTGTGCCTTCTGGCCATGATGATTCTCTAGTGGCCTTTGGATGCCCTTAGTACTGTGAACTCCAATTCCAACTCCTGTGATTCAGACCTGACTTGCCATATCAACCACTATTATACCTTTTATTTCTTAGTACAAATTAATGCTATCAAGGGAAAACCTGATAGGGTATGGTTTTTATGTAAACTTTATTATTTAAAGGTATTATAAGTTGTTATAAACAAGTCAAGCAAAATAGAAAGCTGTCAAGTGAAAATTAGAAACTCCTAGCCCTGCCACCCTAAACTCTGAGGTGACTGGAAACTGTTTCTTAGGCATCGTTCCAGAAATTTTCTAAGCATATATATGGGATACATATATATAAACTCATATCTATCCCATAGTACCTCCTTTGTTTCTGTCGTACAAGTGGGGCCCTATGATACGTAGCGCTCTGAACTCTTTTTTTAATTTTATTTTTTAAATTTTATTTTAAAGATAGTAAAATCCAACAAAACATAACAGAACAAAGTCAATCAAAACAAAGCAGTAGAACTGGTACAGAACTTCAAAGCACGATACTAGGAAAACAATAGCTACTATAGTATATCTTGTTATCTTCACAATAGTTGACCATTCCATCAGGTATAATAAAATCAAACCAAAAACAAAACAGAATAAAACCAATAAAAACAGAATATGAAATAAAGCAAAAAAATTAATCAGAATAAAGCAAAACAATGAGGACAATATTGGGTCTCAAAGACAAGACAGAAGGGAATCCCCCATATTTGCTACAATGCAGACTGTCATCTTCCCAAGAGATGCTCAGACTGCCAGCCCCAGGCCTGCAAAATCAACCAAACAATATAAGCATTTAGTTGCTTTATGCACCTTAGTTGCTACCAACTTAGCCACAGGTTGCTTGGGGAGGGAGGTCCTTGATTCTTAGCCCGTGCACCAGGTAGGCACACGGGAGGCATGGATCTTTCTCTTCCTGGAGTCCACGCAGGTCGTATGCCACTCACCAGGAGGGCAGGCTAGTTGTCTTCTGGTTGGAACCCCCCTGCCCCAACCTGGCGGGTTCTCGGGAGGCACGGTTCATTCTCTTCCTGGGGTCCACGCCAGTCACTCACCACTCACCAGGAGGGCAGGCTAGTTGTCTTCTGGTTGGAACCCCCCTGACCCAACATGGCGGGTTTTCAGGAGGCACAGTTCATTCTCTTCTTGGAGTCCTTGACACTCACCAGGAAGGCAGGCTAGTTGTCTTCTCACTCTCTGCACTTTTTTCACTTAAAAACGTATCTTGGACATTGTTTCTTATCACTATGTATAGATCTATTTTGCTCTTTTAATGAAATGAACAGCATCCCACTGGGAATATATGCCATAATTAATATATCTGGTCTCTCACACTAGACATTAACATTGTCAACAGTGAAAAGATGGCCGATAATGAGGCAACCAATATCCTTGTACCAAATGACCTTCGTGCAGTTACCTTTTAGAATAGATCCACTGGAGCAAAAGGTATTCACACTTTATATTTTCATAAGGACTTCCAAGCTGTCCTCTCAATGGACTCTACTGATTTATACTGCCACCAACAGTGCACGTAGGTGGGCTTTTAAGTCAATACTCCAGCCTGAAGTTCCTGCAGCTCAAACAGGGAACTAAATATTTAACACAATAACAGCAAAGCACCAAACACTTTGTTACAACTTTTAATAGTTTAGACAACTAAGTATCTCAGTTGGTGATAGCCACAACCTGCTGTGATTAGCTTTGCCCCATTCAAATGCAAAATCATAAGATGCAATTCCTCAGCTCTTAAAAAATGAAATCTTTGGATTCAGAGATTTAGAGAGTGAATTCAGCATAGAAGAGAAACCTATACTCCCTCTCACAATACCTCCCATAATTATCTCTAACATCAGGAGTACAACATAATGGTGTGATACAAGGTAGTTTCCACTCAGCCATAATTAGTTAAAGGCACTGGCAATGCAGACATATTTTGAGTATGTAAGAACTCAATACATCAGCATATTTACGGCATGGGATGATCTAACTGGGAGATTTTGCTAGCTTAACAGAGAATGGGAGGGTGTTTATTCATGACATTGAAGGTTTGTAAGCATCACTGCACAGAATTTAATGAACTGCATTGAGAATAATATTCATTTAATATTTTATCTTTTGCAAAGCACTTTAGTATACCTTATCTCTAATCTCTATGGCAATCCTGGTGGAAAGATCAAGCTTCGATTACTCATTAAACAAAGATTCAGTGAGTCCATAAATCGTAATGGGCACTCTCTGCCAGGTAACTGGTATGCAAAGATGAGTAAGACACTGCCTACTCATTCACTGGTCACCCTGCCCTACCCAATCTATCTGTTGGGCCTTTACATTACCAAGTTAGAATGCTTCGCCTACTAAGCCCTGTGTGACCTGCTCTCTGCCCACTCTTCCATTTTCATCTTGTATCCCTTTATTTCTCATTTACTATGAACCAGTTGCACTGAACCACACTGGAAAAGAACACAGGCTTTCTCCACCTCAGGGATTTCCACTTTGTTTCTTCTACCTGGAATCCTAACTTTTGTTCTGGATAAACCCTACCCATTTTTTCAGATCTCAAGTGAATTTTTCACTTCCTCTTATCCCCACCG
The DNA here is from genome assembly GCA_004363535.1 of Dasyprocta punctata. Lineage (NCBI taxonomy): Eukaryota > Metazoa > Chordata > Mammalia > Rodentia > Dasyproctidae > Dasyprocta > Dasyprocta punctata. The sequence goes on from RJWM01014312.1 coordinate 27,605, forward strand.
CCCCTCCCCTATAAATTATGAGGTGTGATAGAAACACATGGTGGATGTTTAAATTTTAAAAGTCTACTACAGTAAAAGACATATACCATTAATCTCCCTCAACATACTCCCTCTCACTTCAAACATACTTATCCCATTCCATCCTTCTTGCCACTTTCTGAGGCAGTTCTGGTAATCTGCTTTCATGAGTATCTTTACAAGGTGTGATTTTAAAAGTATGAGGTGTGATCGAAAGTACAGTGAATGCTGATGCTGAGTGCCATCCAATGGAAAAGCAGACTCATAAAAACATTATGATATGCCCTCATCCACCGTATTCATTGCATCTGGCAACATGCAACTTCTGGCTTTTCCTCAAAGTCAAAATGACCCTGAAAAGTAAATCTTTTGAATCAAACCCCACAACATCCAGAACTGCTTCGGAAAGTGGCAAGAACAATGAGATAAGTATGTTCAAAGAGAAAGAATAATTTGAGGTGGGAAGTCAATCTGTCTTATAACAAATTTTAAGATCTATTTAAGGGGGCAGGGGATATAGCTCAGCAGCAAAGCACCTGTCTGGCAATCACAAGGTCCTGAGTTCAATTCCCAGTACCAAAAGAAAAAAAAAGATATATTTTAAACATTTACTGTATATTTTGATCACACCTTGCATGTCTCATCTATTATTCTTTCTCTTAAGACTTAACTTTCCTGGAACTCACAAAACTTCATAAGGAAATACACATGCATTGGTTTGTACCCCCACAACACCACAAGACTGTAAGGCTTAGGCGGGCAGGGTTCCTGACACCAGCATTCACCTCCCACTGGGTGGGAGTAAACAGGAGAACAGAAGGACCAAATAAATGCTGACAATAGCCTTGAGGGCCATACGATAAAAAAAGGGAAAACACATAAAGAAAGGCAAGAGTAATCTTACCAGAGGATGGATTAAGTTCAGGGAAGAGCTGAAGGCTGAAGTATAGGCAGAGCCTTGCCAGGTACACTATTAAAATAATTTAGGCTACCAGGGCATACAGCCTGCACATGAGAAGGAGCAGGAAATGCCTGGTGGCTCTCAGGATTTGGGCTTCGATATTTGGGTGCATGGTGATACAATTATTCAACAGAGAGGAGGAGGTTTTGTTATTATTTATCACCACAGTACAGATGGAAGGAAGAAAAGATCTTGGTAAAATGGGCAATTTGCACAGCAGGGACTCCCCTGTCCACCTGCCCATCACTATCTTCAAGCCGAACAGGAAAGATCACGATTTCAACCTGGGAATAACAGTGCTGAGTCACAGGTGGCCTTCAGGTCTGGCCAAACCAAAGGGAGGGTGGTGGAAGAACCAGAATACTGAGCATACACAAAGCCAGGTAGTGTCCCTACATTTGAACACCTTTTTTGGTCAGAAGATGTCAGTGATATAATTAAGTGTGTTATCTGGGGGTGGATGGAAAAGAGAAAAAAGAAAAATTCAGTCCCCAGAGTATCTCATGTACCTACTAATAACTATTTCATTTCTCCTGGATTGGCCCTGTTCTCGATTTCTTTCTGATTACTCTATGTTGTAATTTCTGTGTTGGTCTATATTCCTAATGGAAGTAGTCAGGGCAGGAGGAAATCATCATTCTCCTGCCTCAGCCTCCCAGAGTGCTAAGATTACAGTTTGTGCCACCATGTCTGGCTGCTGTTTTTAAATCTGAAGGTAGAGGGGGACAGAAAGTGACCAAAGCTGTCATCGAGAAGCCAAATGTGGTGCTTTTGGTTGGAGGAACTGAGAGTACACTGACTTTTTATTTTATATCTCATTTTCAAATAATATGTTTGCTAGTTACAAAAGCAACACATATTTGTTGTATAAAGTTTGGAATATAAAGGTGTAAAAAAAAAAAGGAAAGAGTAATTGTACCCTACCACATAGAATAAGCCACTTTAACAACTTCGGATCATTTCCTTCCAATCTATATTTATCACAAGAAGATTTTCCATAGCACTACTCTTAATTGCCAGATTCACACTGTATGAACCTGCCATAATTTATGGACCTGTCATAATTTACTATCTATTTACACTGCCCTTGTATGGAAACTATGTCTTCAGGGGTTTTGTTTTGTTTTGTTTGGAACCAGGAATTGAACTCAGGACCTTGTGCTTACCAAGCAGGCACTGCATCACTGAGCTAAACCCCTGGCCTTGTCTTTGGTTTTTTACAGCAAAAATCTTAAAATGAAAGTTATATAGGTAAGTATCAGAGATGTATGTCTAATGCATATCTCTGATATTTCCCTAAGATATACTTTGTAAAATTAGTAAGTTATCCATGTTATTTACAAAAAATGGAAAGGCAGAAATAACCAAAACTAAAGTCAAGTAAGTCAAATATAATTTCTTTTTTTTTTTTTCCTTTTTTTTTGGTCATTTTTTGCAGTGCTGAAGATCACACTCAGGGCCTTGAGCCTGCTAAGCATGTACTTCAGTTGCTTCTATTTAATAATTTTGCATATGTCCTCTCAGACATTTCTTATTATTTATACCCAACACAAACCCAGATGGATTTAATTGGGATGAGTAAGGCCAGGGCGGCAGAAATTTTAAGATTCCCCAGGTGATCCTATTGAGCACAGAAGCTGGGAACATTAGATGAGAGACAATATTATCCCTATTTTACTGATGAGGAAACTGAGAAACACTAAGGCAAAGTAACTACCTACAACGTATATTTGATAAAGATGTCACTGGGATTTGAATCCAGATTTAAGCTCAGAGCCCATACTTTTAACTGTTTATTTGAATTCTTCTTTCCCCCATGCCTGCCATGTAACATTAGATCGTGAACCCATTCTAATGTTAATACACAGAACAGTACCTTATCTTTTTATAAGTCGTATTCCATTGTATAGGTGTGACAGAATGCAAGTGTCACCCACTTTTCCTATTATAAAACATGCTCCAATTAACATAATAATTGATACATCTTTGTGCATAGCATTAATTATTTCCTTTAGGATGAATTCCAAGAAAATGAATTGCTAAGTTAAAAGGTAAACACATTTTTAAAGCTTTTGATAAACATTGCCAAATTGACATTCCCACCAGAAATGTGTGAGAACAGCTGCTTCCTCACATTCTTGGCAACACTGAGTTCTGTCATTCCTTTTCAATTTTTGCAAAATATATTGAAGAAAATGGCATACCATTCTAATTCCCTTTTCTTTGACCACTACTGAGATGCAGCCTTACTTTGGAACTCATTGTTAATTGGTTCCAGGAGGCTTGGAGCACCAAACAAATTTTTCTGCCTTGAAAATCAAGTCACGAGGCAATGGACTCCTAACCTTAAGAGCATATAGCCTCTTATATATTGTTTTAGTTCCTTTACCATTTCTCTTTTTTTTAACTTTCAAAAATGTTTTGAGACAAGGGTCTCATCTGGTTGTCCAGGCTGTCCTTGAAATCTCAAACCTCTCATCTCAGCCTCCTAAGTAGCTGAAACTTTTAATTCTTTAATGCAGCAGTCCCCAGACAATACACACCAGAATTACTCACAGGGCTTCTTTAAATCCTCAGGTTAAGTCTTAAGACTGAATCAGAATTTGGGGGGATGGGACTTGACAGGAATATATATATATATATATATATATATATATATTTTTTTTTTTTTTTTTTTTTTGTACCGGGGATCAAACAACCTCGTGCCTGCCAGGCAGGCGTTTAGACCACTGAGCTAAATCCCCGGCCCTATTTTTTGAGACAGGGTCTCACTATGTAGTTCAAGTTGGCCGTGAACTCACTTTGTAGCCCAGGCTGGTCTCGAACTCACAAGAATCCTCCTGCCTCAACCTCCTGAGTGCTGTGATTAAAGGCGTGTGCCACCATGCCCGGCAGTATTTCTTAAAGAATCACAAGAAATTCTGATCCCCTGCCTCCTCACTATTTTAATCCTTCTAAATGTATGTAGATATCATTTTTCCAAAATACTGCAATACATTTGATAAATAAATTATTTCATTAATTTGAAATGCTACCCTTATCCTGGTTTATAAGTTCAGAAGAGCAGAAACCATATCTGTTTTCCCTGACTACCATATTTCTAAGGCCCAGTTGAGTCCTAGGCACATGAAGCGGTCCAATAAATGTTAATTTAATAAATAACACCTGCCACTCAAGTTGCCAATATCAAACTGATGTTATTAATGCTGACCCTAAGTTAGCTAAAGTATGCCGCTACTCTCTATTAAATGTGAAAAGAAAATGTAATAGAGGATTCCAACAAGTGAAATCAAAATAATACTGGCCATGTTTAAGAGGTATATTAACTCTGACCATATTCGCTATAGAGAACTAGACAGCAATTACCCAAGAAACCAAGGAGGTTTGGGTTACCCCAGCTCTTAAAATTTCTTACTTCCTCCAGAGACTGAGTCAGAAGCTTCCCTGAGCTGAGGACAGATCCACTCATTTCATTTCTCATGATGCCATGGAAACTACACTGGATTAGGGAATCAGGAGACCTGGGTTTTGATCCTGTCACTATGGTCAACTACTATCAATCTGACTTTAGGCATACTGCTTACCCTATAGGGTTTTTCTAAAATGCTTTTTAAATGTCTTCTAAGAATGTCTTCAAGTCTAAACTCTACTTGAAGACCCAAATAGACTACTACAGGGTAGAGTTTCTATGACAGTCTGAAATTACCTCCACAGAACAAGGCCTAGGTCTCAATCAAGCTAAAGAAAATAATAGTAACAGTAGTATTAATAGCTATTGCTAAATTCTACTGAGCACTTTTAAAAAGTAAGCAATATTCTAAGCATCTTACGATTATAAAAGGCACACATTTACATGGCACTTAACCGTGTTCCAAATGCACTGCATACATTAATTCATCTGTACAACAAACCTATAAAGTAACTTCTATTAGTATCTTTATTTCACAAATGACAACACTAAGACACAGAGGGATTAAGTGACTTGCCCAAGGCCTCACAGCTACCAAGTACAGAATCAAGAGAATTGAATTCAGCCCCATATGATTAACTATCATACCAAACAGTCTTCCAAACTATCATTGTAGTATGCTTGTCACCTCAGAAGTTGCTCAAAACAAGGGACAAAATGCAGTAATCCAAAGAGCTTACTGATATGGATTGTGCTCCTCTTTACTAATGCTCGAAAAATTAGGTTTCACTTCAATGCGATTTTAAGCAGAACAGATTTCAAGACTTGAGCTCAAGAATATGTGACATTTTTTATTAAGAATTGTTAAACATTAAAATTTTTTCATTGTAAAATAAGTAAATCATTAACAACTAAAGACATTTCCAGGGCCGGGAGTTTGGCTCAGTGACTTAAGCACCTGTCTGGCAGGCACGAGGTCATGAGTTCAAGCCCTGGTGCCGCAAAAAAAAAAAAAAAAAAAAAAAAAAAAAAAAGACATTTCCATGAAACACAGGGAAAAAAACACAAGCTCTTTATGCATCATCAGGAACAAAATTTGAGATCCCTGCATGCCCTAACTCCAGTTGCATGCTTTCAAATCTATCTCTGAAATAATTGTCCTGATAGCCCAAAGGTATCTCAACCTAAGTGGTCAAATCAGTGCAGGATTCCACCATCTCTACGCCCTCAGGTTCCGTATCTCAGGGAATGGCGCTGCCACGCCCCCAAGCCCAAACTGGCTGTTAATCTGGGGTTGGTTCTTGTCACATTCAGTCACAGAACATTCTAGAACTCATTCTATTCTCTCTAACCTCCACTGCCCCTCCTTCTGCTCAGACCTTCTTTGAAACCACTATTCCAGAAATCTCCTAAATGAGTCCAAGGTTTCATTTATCTCCAGCTCCCACCCCACCTTAGCACTGCTGCCAAAGTAATCTTTCAAAAAGAAAATCTGCTTATGTTACTTCCTTGTTTAGAATCTTTGTCTTCAGGATAAAGTGTAAATCCTTCCTAGAACATACAAGGTTCTTTATTTCCTACCTTCCCTGCTTCATCTGAGGTCGTGCCCCTATACATCTCATACTAGACAAACAAAGCAACTCGGAAGATCCCTAACAATGCTGTTCTGTCTGCTCAGAATGCAGTTCTCTCATTTTCCCATCTGGCCAACTCCCACTCACTTTTTTAGACCAGCTCAAACCTCAAAGTTTTTGTCGTGCATTTTTCCAAGTTTCTATCGAATTTTGCCCCTTCCCTATTATAACACTAATTCGATGTGACACAATAATTTGTTCATATGTCTGTCTTCCCGGTTCACAAGGAACCCTCTAAGGTTCTGCGTCTTATTTATCTCTGTACTGTTTGTAAAATGAAAGAATATCTCAGGATTAAGCAAGAATAAACTGCTCTTGATAAATGCCCTTATGAGTCAAAGCTGGCATAGAAGTAAAATTCCAATTCAACAAATGTCTTTAAATTAACAATCTTTACATATCAAAATTGTTCATTACATCTGTATGCCTAAGTGTTTAAACTATAACCAACATAATGAAACATTTTTTAAAAGATACATTAGACTAAAAAAAAAGATACATTAGACTACCAACAAACCTAGTTGTTCAATATTTATAGACATTGAAGCTATTTTACTCCTTCTAAATGGTCCTTAACGTTTTCTGCAACACGGACCAATTTGGGGAACCTATCTCTTCATAAACTCACACTCTCTTATGATAAGCATAAAAATCCCACATATCCCTAGAGTTTCTGATACTCTCCTGAAGGACATAATCCTCAATCCCACCAAAAAATTAAATATAACTTTGTGGTTAAAAAAAATTCACAAGTTCACAAGAAATGTAACCTTTCAGCAGAGACAGCATTGAGCTTGACCCTAAAGTAGCTTCTTTTATTAAAACATGTATTTTCCTTCTATCATAAAATATAAACATTATAACATTAAATATGCATTTTCAAACTGCCTAAGTCCCAAGACGGTCTATTGGGAAGAAGACACCAGAGTGGAGCCAATGTCTGTTTCTCCCACCTTTGAGAATCTTATGATACAAATTTTCTGAAAACAAATGAAAAACACAAATAGGAAAAAAAAAATCCTCATTTCCTCACACATAACCATCAAGAGAACATGTTTAAATGAAGAAGATTCTTTTTGAAAAAATGCTTCTGTCATGCTTCTGCCATGACATTTTCCTAATTCCCCCCAACCTTTCTTAAAAATAATTTGAACTTCTAGCTAGCAGAAACTTCTTTTAAACTAATGTGCTTTGTCCTTGCAAAGACAAAACGTTAAATTAAAGAAACAGCTGGCTGTCTGCCACTGTTTTGTGGGGGGGGGGGCTGGGTGGGTAGAAGATGGAGTAGGAGGAAAAACCAGTTAGAGGAATAAGTGCTAATTTCTTACCCTGCCACATGGCCATCTTGATCCAATCTTCTCCCACACTGGGGTCACAGGCTCAGGGTTTCCCAGAGCCCCCCAGTTTTGTAGGGAGACTTGAATGGGGTGTAGATTTTCGGCAGGCTGTGTGGTCCTGCTTTCTGCAAGATTCTAAAGCCTCAAACCTGAAAATGTAAACAAAAAAATAAATATCTAGGAAGAAAAAAAAACATTTCAAATACTGCAGAATTATGTCCTACCCCTCTCTGAACCCCTCTTTCAAAAATATGCAGACACGAGCAGTACCGTTTCTCCCTAAATAGCAAGGTCAGAATCTGAGATCTAGGGTCTGTTAATACTGCTACTCAGTGTTGTAGGATTCTCCTTAAATCACTAGAGTTTTAGTAATGGGGTCCAGAATCTCAAAGAATGAGCAGTTGGATGAGATAATTATTCTGTCTTTCCTGTCTTGAAGTCCCACATTTTGGGGAATAGAGAGCAGCATTAATATCCACTCCCCTCCTCAACATCCAAAATACCCAACTTTAAGAAATTAGTACAAAGGAAAGAAAACTTTGTGAATACTTCAAGTTTTAGAATAGATCTTGCATAGGAAAAAAAAAAGAAAGGAAGTATAATAAAAAGTGAAGAATGATGATGTCTTTCATTATGCTATCATGAACTCTGCAAACTTCCTATAGTGAGCACATACTGCTTTTATAACAGAATGGGGGAGAATGAACCAAAGATAAAGGAAAAATGTAAAATAGAATACCGTTTTAAGTAAAATCGAATCAAATCAGCTAATTCCTATTGTTAAAGCTTCAATTCAAGTCAGAGAACACTACTTGCAAGAACATGCAAGACAGAATTAGGAGGGGGAAATGTGAGGTCTGACTATTAAACTTAGCTTGAGCTGAGGGTTTCATATATTAAACACTGTCCAATTAAACAAGCTGTTCATTAATAATCTGGTCTTCCTTACAAACAAGCCAATCTGCTTTTTTTCTCAGGAAAAAAAAGAGTCCTCAGCTCTTTTTGCATGATGAATAGCAAATTAGATTGCTATTTCTACAGGTTTTATACAATCACCTCTGAAGTAAAACGGCTACAGCACAAACAGTGAAGGTTAATACTAGCTTGAGAATCGTGCTGGTCCTCTTTAATGCTGTCTTTCTTCTTTTCTATAAAGGACAAAAGGTTAATGTGTACACCAGTCCCAAAAAACACCAGTAGAAAAAAAGAGAGCGCTTTGGATGAGGAAATGTACACGAAGTCCAAGAAAACTAGGAACTTAAGAAACTCCAGGATGAATTCACCAGGAAAAAGCGCTCCAATGACTTATTGGAACCTGGCACAGTTTATTTTGGTTTGCCTTTTGTTTTCCTTCTCCTATTCCGCTTGCAGTTAAGAAGTAGTGATCCGCACGTCGTGGGACCAATCAAAACTTAACATCTCTGACATTCGACCCATGAAGTTGTTAATAAATGTACGAAATGTATGTAAAAGCGAGTTCTTACGGGCTTTTAATGCTCCAACTTCTGGATTTCCCTCATTTACCCGGAGCAGCTTCTACTGACGTTATCGCATGAGTACACGTACAACTTGGAACTCGGGGCAACTGATTTGCTCTGAAATGTTAATAAAGGTAAACGCACATCTATGTAAAGAAAAACTTTTCCCTTTTGCGTAAAGACTCTCAAGCGCAAGGCTGCAAAGTCTGGGGAGAATCAGTTACGTGCGTTAAGTGGCAAAAGGGAAACGCGCAGCAAATACTTCTCCGAGTCTGGACCGGACTTCGCTAAGACCCACACAAACCTGCGCAAAGTATTGAGCAGGAGGGAGAACGGGGCCTCGATAGAGCTTTACCAGCAAACGCCACCCCACCCTAGTCCCAGACGACAGGGGACGCAAGCAGCGAACCTCCCCGGTTCAAAAGCGGACGGGCTTGGCGCCGCTCAACAAGGAAACTTCGCTGAAGCAGCCCAGGGTCCCTTCTCCGAGAAAAGGGTTGGGCTCCAGGATTAGATGCCGCCCGCACTGGCTGGAACTAGCCTGTCTACTTTCTCCGAGTGCCAGGCGGCGGCCGGGGCAGGGGAAACCCCCACCTCCAAGGGGCCAAGCCAGCAGGGGAGCCCTTCCCCAGTGTCGCTGCGCTCTGGGGGTGCTCTAGAGGTGGGCTGGAGGCCAGCGGCCCGCGAAGGACTTGTTGGGGAAGGGACAGCCCGTTTGCCTTTACCTGTCGCCGAGCTCAGAAGCTGCAGAGCCCGTGTCTGCTCGGTCTGCTCTGACGTCCCAGACACCAAGTTGAGCTAGCGCCCCACGTAGCCGGCAGAGCTTCATTCACACAGCCCAGCCAGGGAGGAGGGAGAGCTGAGCGGGCGCGCGGCTCATGTGACAGGAGCCTCGCGAGTATCAACTCAGCCCAGCAAGCACCTGCGCATGCGCGCTGCAGAAGGTCCTCTCCAGGCACCACTGCCCAGCTTGGGGCCAGGGCGGGTGCGTCCCGGGTGGTGAGGGTGGGGTGGGAGGGACCTCAATTGAGGGAGAAGCTGCTGGGAGGAGTTTCGACCTGCGCAAGCGCAGTAGGGAGGCCCGGCTCGCTGCCATATTTAATGAGGGCTAGGCGGGTCCTAACAGCGCTGGGCGTATCAGTTGCATTTGAAAAGCAATGCACCGTTCTGTTTCAGTTTCTAGCTTGCAAGTACCTTGATTTTGGCTTTATAGACTGAAACTGCTTATAATGCGCTTCTGGCCTGCAGAATAGTTAGTAGTAGCATTGTAATACGCACTAATACCATTAAATCACATATTTTGAATCTCTTATATGTCAAGCATTATTCTAAACCCTTTACCTTTTTCGTGGTATTTAATATTTGCAATAGCCCTATGCAGCATGTACCATTATTTCTCAGTTTTTACTCATAAGAATACAGAGGCACAGAAAAGTTAAGTAACTTTTCTAACCTCTCATGCTTGTAGGACTAGGAATAGGGATCAAATATAGTGATGCTTGTATCAGCCAATTTGATCCTCATAGCAACATTGGAAAGCCTATATTGCAGTTATCAGTTTTAATTAATCACTACAAAACGAAGGCTCAGAAAAACAATAGTTACAGAACTACCAAGTTGTAGATACCAACTGAAATCTGATTCCAAAGCCCTTGCCCTAAGGTTGAAAGAAATATCACATTTCACTTTTCAAAGAAGCGAAAATTTAAACGAAATGGGGTAGTCATAAAGTTATTGGCAGAATAGAAACTGGAATCCGTATCATCAGTCCAGGCAATCTACCTAGAATCCAAGCACTCTAATTTGGGGTCTGCTACAGTGAACAATTTTGAATGCCTACCTTGGACAATGTAAGTGGTTAAAAACACAAAACCTGTATCCAAGATCAATCAGTGTAATTTGACCAGAGACAAATCTGTAATCCAACATAGTCAAACTTTTGGCTTATTGCAGTGAAGAGACCACACACCAGAAAAAATCATGGTCATCTCACCACACAAGATAAAAGATAGGGTCGTCATAGGATTTGGGGGGGAGAATGGGATGTAGGTAAATTTTAAAACAAGTGGTGTCTTGTGCTTGCTTCAGCAACACATACACTAAAAGAAGCGGTGTCTTTGTAAAGCAAAACAGGACTGTGTCACATGGGTTCACCATCAGGTCTGGACTCTGTATCCATGGGAACCACAAAGTAAAGATAGATCTGGAATGCTGTGTCCAGATACTCCTTATCTGAAGCTCTGCACTAGGGTTGGAAATCAAGGCTAGCTCTGTGTCAAAGAAGCTTATGTCCTACAGACAAATGTAGGAAGATTTATTCTTACCGATAGGATCTCAAGCAGCAAAAAGTTTCTGATAGTTTGTGACTTTAGAGAACAAACTGAATTTAAAAGTGATGGTCCCTCAAGCACTGTTATCACTTTACATCTGTAGCATAGGGAAATGTAGGGAAGTTATAAACTAAGTAAACTGGGGCACAATTTCAGAGGAACCTCAATATTGGACTGAGATTTGTACATCATTTTAAAAGTGACTGAGGAAGAATTGAGAAGTTTTGTTTGTTTTGTTTTTGTTTTGGCAACCAGGATTAAAGTGTTCAAAACTGCCTCTGCAACAGGAACGTATTGAGTTTACGTAGAGTATAGGTTTATTTGGCAAAGCAGGAAAAGGGGTGGTTTATGGAAAAACTATAAAAGGGATGCAGTACTCTAATATTACCACTGGGTGTCGCTACTGACCGCTGACAGCTTGGAGGGCTCGGCAGGGGACTGCATTTCAAAAGAATGTATATTTTTAAAAAAACATTTTATCTTTTGCAAATTACAAATAAAACAGTTATGATGATGGGCTCGGAAGCCAGGCTGCCTGGGCTCAAAACCAACCAGACTCAGACATATATTAGCTGTATTCCGTCTTTCGAGTTGCCTAATTTCTCTCTGCTTCAGGATTCTTATTTGTGAAATGGGATAATAGGGTTAAGTGTATTAACAGATGTAGAACAGATTAAACACTTAAATGTTCACTAATATTACTGATAATGAAGAGGGAAAGGAGGAAGATTCAAACTCCTTTAGCCTTTGGATCCTCAAGTTCAAAAGGAGCTATTTGTATGGTGAATATAAATGTGTACATGCCTGTCCAGGCAAAGATGGTAGGATGTGGTGTTAATGATGCAAAGTTAACAGTTCAATCAACAGGTATAGATTCTGTTAACTCTGTTCTCTTCCCCATGGGCCAGATCACACTGCACAGAATTTTAGCTGAGTGTCCCATATTTGCATGCACATGGTCACAGGTGGATTTGACCGAAAGTGTGAAGCAATATAAACGACTCTTTTGTTGCTCTCCTCCTTCCCTGGAAAATTTGAAAAGAATGTTTTCACCCCTAAGATGATCAACAGACTGATGATCGAGATCCATTTCAGATCTTAGAAAGCAAAGGATAAATGTGATGTGGCCTTAAAAGTTAATTATAAAAAAGGAATAAAACAGTAAATATCTCAGTATAATAAAAGGTAGCGCTTTAGAGTTAGTTTTGCAAAAGAAAAACCTCCAGAGCTGCAGGTCATAGTCACAGCTAAACATCACAGTTACATCTGATCATTTTGTCTATAGCACTTTGATCTTTCATTTTGAAATTGAAATTGGCATTGCAAGAACAGGCTAAAATAGTTACATGAGAGCATAGCCATGTAAAGTAATAAGTGAATGTTTCTTGTATTGTTTTACTTTAATTATTTTACATTTTGTTGAGCCTTTACTATTGTGCCAGACATTGTGCTAACCCTTAGGAAGGCTAGTGTTTTTTGTTTGCTTGTTTTGTTTTGTTTTGTTTGGTACTGAGGACTGAAGCTAGGGACTTATATGTTGCGAAGCATGCACTCTTCCACTAAGCTACACCCCCAGCTAAAATATTAGTTTGATTGATTGACTGATTGATTGATTTGGGGGGTTCTGGGATTCTGAACTTGTAATCCTCCTTTCTCAGTTTCCCAAGTGCTGGGATTACAGGTGTATGCCACCGTACCAGTTTTAATAATAAAATATCTGGGGTTCTTAAGGAATGCTGGAGGTAGTTCTGGAAAAATGGGACAGAATAAAAAAAAATGAACAAAGTTCTCTAGCTCAGGAGATCTACTGAGGCAATAAGTCAGGAAATTCTGATACTAATAGAGTGATCTGAAATTATGTATAATTGCCCTATACTTGGAGAGCTGATTATCAAAATTAATAAGTGGCTTCTATACCTTTAATAGGTAGCTAATCTCATAATTGGAGAAATATTAATGAAAACTACAGTGAGATACCACTGGCAAAGTATAAAAATACTGATGATATACCATGTTGACAAAGAGGGGATGTCTTCTCATAAATTGCTGGTGGGAGCACAGTTAGTCATCTAAGGGCAATGTCATAATAACTTTAAAAGTTAAAAATGAGCAAGTGGTGGTGCATGCCTGCAATCCCAGTACTTTGTGTGGCTGAGACAGGAGGACTGCAGGTTTGAGCCCAGCCTGGGCAACTTAACAACTTAGTGAGACTCTGTCTCAAAATAAAAAGATAAAAAAAGACTGCAGATATAGTTCAGGGCAAAGGCTCTGGTTCAATCCCCAGTATTGAAATATATGGATAGATAGATAGATAGAGATATCTATAGATATCTCCAAAATGTATTTTTTATTTTATGTATATTTTATTTTTATTTTATATTATATATACATATGAGGGGAATATATATTTTTTCCCAAAATTCTGTCTCGAAAAATTTATGTTAGGTTGCATACATGGGTTTAAAATGCTGTGTGTACAAGATGATTCATTGCAGCATTGTTTGTAATAGCAAAAAATGGAGAACAACCACATGTCCCCCAATAGAGGACTGATTAAATAAATAATGGAATATTTATCCATAGGAAAAGAAATAGAAAGTTCTTCATGTTTTTATACATAAAATTACCTTTAATGAATAATATGGAAAAATCAAAATGTAAGGTGTGTACTTTCTTAATTTTGTGCCACGAAGTGCACATCCTGTTTGGTTTTATATTTTTCAAAAGTAATACAGAAAAACTTGAGAACAACCTGTCAAGGATAGTGAAGATTAGAATGCACATCCAGTTGGTTAGTTTACTCTTTAGTGCCAGTCAATGAAAGATCTTGTTAGTCTGTGGACATATCAGAAAGTGTAAGAGATTGCACTTCAGACTGAGACTTTTCCTCTCACAATCACACTCTTCCTTTCCAACTTGGGCCAGCAGAATGGCTCCTGCAAAGAAGGATAAGAAGGGCTGTTCTGCCACCAATGAGGTGATCCCCTGAGAATATACCATCAACATTCACAAGCGCATCCACGAAGTGGCCTTCAAGCAGTACACCTGTCAGGTACTTAAGGAGATCAGGAAATTTATCATAAAGGAGATGGGGGACTCCAGACATATGCATTGATATCCGGCTCGATAAAGCTGTCTGGGCCAAAGGAGAAAGGAATGTCCCATACAGTATCCAAGTACAGTAGCCCAGAAAACAAAATGAGGGGGAAGATTCACCAAAAAAAGGTATATGCTTAGGCAACCTACATCCCTGTTACCACGTTCAGAAATCTCCAGACAGCAAATGTAGATGAGAACTAATTTTCAAATAAAGTTACAAAAGTGCAAAAAAAAAAAAAATCAAATGTATGCTACACAAAAACCCCATTATAGCTCTCTAATTAGGTGCAGCATAAGTTTTGGAGGTGATTTTCATGAGAAATTTTACTTTAAAAAAATCTCATGTCCTCATATGATTAGATCAATTTTACATGTCTATATCTGTTAATGTAAACAACCATTTTGAAGCTAACGATACGCAATATTGCAACCATTGTCAAGTTTCTATCATCCTGCTTTGTAAACCTATAATGCTACTGTTGTGCATTTGCTCTAGTCGTCTGCTTATCTCTTTTGCTTTTTGTCTTTCTTATATGTGTCTTTTTTTTCTCTTAAATAAATTTTAAAAAAACCAGAAAGATAATTAACCTATATTAAAAAAATCCCATGTCAGATTTGCCCTCCAGGTGAGAAAAGTCAAAGTTCAAGTGCCTCAATTTCCTCTTCTGCCAAATAGGAATAATAAAATGGGCTCCCCTTAACTCTGACGGTGGTGTGAGAAGAGATGAGGGAGAGATGTGAAAACAGCACAAAGAGGAAAACACTTTGCAAAAAAGATGTATTAGCCAGGGGTGGTCCATTTTTCCCAAATTCAGTGCATACAGATACTTTTTTAAATGATAAAAACAAACTATGTACTAGCAAAATGAAATAAAAACACAGATATACAAAATACAAACCAAATTCTTTTATGACTATATTCAACATAAAATCATTCCATCAAATTGTTGTTAAGGTTTGGAAACATTTACTTCCAAGTTCATTCTGGTTTGATACAACCAATAACAAATGGTCTGTAGACTGGCACTGGGCCACACTGAGTAGTACTGCTGGATAGTACTGCCATAGCGCCCACTCACTGTAAGGGTTCAACTACTAATGGGTTTAATTCACTTCTTTTGAGACAGGGTTTTGGGATGTAATTCAGGCTGGCCCTTGAACTCACTGTGTAGCCCAAAGTAGCTTTAAACTCCTGCCAATCCTCCTGTCTCGGCCTCTTGAGTGCTGGAATTACAAGCATGCACCACTACTCCTGGCTAATACATCATTTTTACAGTGTTTTCCACTTTGCGCTGTTTTCACATCTCTCCCTCTTCTATCCTCACACACCCTTCAGAATTAAGAGGAACATATTATATTATTCCCACTTGGCAGAAGAGAAAGTTGAGGTGCTCAGATTAAGCTATTTCCCTGGTTTGAAACGGCTACTTTTAGAAACTCAAGGTTGTTTCTGTTATTGCGTTTTGTGGCAGTGGCACCAGGAAAGCCTTCCAATCAAACAGAGCCTCCCACCCCCTCAAAAATGTAAGTTCAGCAGTGGCACAGACCTTTATCTTTTTGTTGTGTTTTCTGTACTTAGAACTAGGTATAACACATAGTAAGTATTCAGTGTATAGATAAGTGAATATATCACCTTAGAATGTAGTGTCCCAGTACTTTTTGGTACTAACTGTGGCAGCCTTTGTAGGATTCATGAATTAAAATTTTATTTCAAATTTGAATTCTTTTTACTGCCATTACATCTTAGAGTCCACTTATTTACTTGTTGGATTCTGAAGGTTACCAGCATAACAGACCAACAATAACAACAACAACAAAAAGAATGTATTTTGTCTGATTTTTATCTAGTGTAGCAAAACTAGATAAGGTAAGTCATTATTTTGAGTATTCTAAAAGTATTTAAAGTGACTACAAAAATGTATAAAAACAGATAATGTAGCCAAGGGAAAACACAGATAGTAGAAATAAAATGGAACTAGATGTAAGGTGAGTACAAAATAACATCTATAAAATCCCGTTCGTCTGTTACTGGTGGACCGAACATTTGGCCTCAAGCTTTC
This sequence comes from Dasyprocta punctata, assembly GCA_004363535.1. Classification (NCBI taxonomy): domain Eukaryota; kingdom Metazoa; phylum Chordata; class Mammalia; order Rodentia; family Dasyproctidae; genus Dasyprocta; species Dasyprocta punctata. The sequence continues at coordinate 43,931 of RJWM01014312.1, forward strand.
TACTAGCCAAGGCAAAACAGCAAAATAAGGTAGGACATGAGTCCCAAATCTGTACCTGTGGAGAATATCCTTTCTCTAGAGCTGCATTCTTTGCCAGTAGATAGCACGTATTCCATGTGACCTGAGTACCGAACCAACTCTTCAATGCAGGCTTTCTAATCCAAGCCCGATGTTAAACAATCATTCTTTCTGAATTACGTGACTGGATATTTATTTTTCACCATTTAGTTCTTAGTGCAGTTTTGTGGAGAAGCTGTTATTATCCCCTTTAGAGATAAGGACAGGTAAATCTCTTGCTTAAATCTGGATTCCAAACTAGCTCTCTGTTCCATCACACCCCTCTGACAAACTGCAGTCATTTGGAAAACAAGGTAGTTATTTTTCTACTACCTGGAATTTGTGGGAGGCTCTGCCTGCCTGGTGTGACTGAGAACAACAGGTGTCACAGAAACAGAGCAGCAAAGAAGACAGAAGATGGTGTCATGGTCAGAGAACTAACAGTGGGTCAAATCCTGTCCAACCATATAAGGACTTTGACTTTTGCTCTTGTTTGAGCCATGACTTGGGAGCCATGAGAGGGTTTCAGAAAAAAGAGTGATAGGGTCTGACTTTCCTCTTTAAAAGACTGGTCTGGTTATTGAGTTACATAGAAGGGCAAAGGTGGAAGGAGAAGCATCAATTAGGAGATGATTTCAGCAACCTAGGCAAGAGATAATAGTAACTTGGACCAAGGCGATAACAGTGAGGGTGATAAGAGGAGGTCAGATTGTACATTTGTCTACAAGGTTGCACCATCAGGATTTGCTGATGGATTGGATGTGGAATTAGAGAAAAAGGTCAAGAATGATCCCAAGGTTTGTGTGTTGAGCAAGTAGGAATAATGAAGGATGAGGGAGTTTGGGGAGAATAGAGATCAGAATTTCAGGGTTTTTTTTTTTTTAACCTTGTGTTCATTTGTTTACCTTTTCAAAAATTTTTTTACTGGAAAATGATTTCAAGTTAGCAGTCAAGTTGCAAAATCTAAGGCCTGGGGTATAGTTCAGTGATAGAATGTTTGCCTCACATGCACAAAGCCCTAGGTTCAATCTGTGACGGTACAGAAAAACAATGTTACAAAACACATTTTTTTTGAGATAGGGTCTCACTATGTAGCCCAGGCTGGCCTGGAACTCATGATCCTCCTGACCCAGCCTCCCATAATGCTGGGATTACAGGTGTGCACCACCACATCCAGCCTGAAAAATTGCAAAATTCGAAGAAATACCAAAAAAAAACCACATATATACCCTTTACCCAGATTCATCCATTGTTAATATTTTTCTCTTTTTTGAAGTTTTATTTCATTTTTAAATGACACATAATAATCGTACACATTTAAGGGGTACAATGTGATGCTTCGATACTTGTGTACACTGTGCAACAAATCAGGTGAACAGTTTTGTAACATTTTTAAATTTAAAATATATATTGGATACTCGTGGAGATATTAAGCACAGCTATAATTTAGGGCAAATGTTTTGAGCAGAGATATAAATTTGAAACTTAACAGCAGATGGTATTTAAAACCATGAGATAAGATGAAATGATCAAAGGAGAGCAGTGAGATAGAACAGGACCAAGCTGAACTCTTGAGACACTCCCACACTTACAGAGCAGGCGGCTGAGGAGGAACTGAAGCGAAAACTCAGAAAGTGACTGTGAGATAAATCCAGAACAGTGTGGCCTTCTGGAAATTAGTGAAGAAAGTACTTCAAGAAGAAGGGAATGGTTGCCAACGATTACCTGTGTATTTCAAAATAGCTAGTAGCAAGGATTTTAAATGTTTCCATCCCAAAGAAATGATGCATTACCCTAATTTAATAATTATGCATTGTATGCATGTTGTATACATGTATATATTGTATGTTACATTGTATCTCGTACATATGTATAGTTACTATGTGCCAATTGAAAAAATACATTTAAAATAAATTTTTAAAAATTTTAAAAAGAATAAGTAAAAAAGGAGGCAGTGATTAACCGAGTTAAATACTACCGAGGATGGCACTGGATTTGGCAACGTGGAGGTCACTGGTGATAGTGACACTATTCATACTGGTAGTCATAGAAGCTGAAACATTGATAAGCGTGGGTTTAGGAGAAAATGGAAAAGATGGAACTTCTGCTTGCACATGAGGTAGAGTTAATGAAATCATCCTTATTCCTCCTGGTAATAAAACTCTCTAGATACTAAATATAAAGTGAACTGAGATGATTCTGAACTAAGGCAGATCTGCTAGGGAGGTTGGAATCTGAGGAATGAAATAGTGCTTGAGTGCAATCGGTGCAGGCCTAGCAGACACCTTAAATTTTCACCCTTTCTCAATAGGAACAAAGTGGCTCTTCTTCTTGTTTTCACAACAAGGTAGAGAACATAGCCTACCATCTCCAACTAGCATAAAAAGGCAGTGTTCCCTTCCCAGTATGGTACGAGGAGAGGCCAGTCAAAACAGAAGATTTAAATACAAACAAATATCACTTGTCATAACAAGAACCCAAAGAATCTCAAGTAAGAAAAAACAATCAACAGACGCCAAGGCCCATGTAACACAGATGTTAGAACTATACTTACCAAGATTTTGAAGCATCCAATGCAAAAATGCTTCAAACAGTAATTATCAACAGACTTAAAATGAATGAAAAATAGTCTCAACAAAGAAATAAATGATATAAAGAAGAGCCAAATGGAAATTTTAGAAAAAAATTACAATAATTATAGTTTGAAATCTCATTAAATGAACTAAACAGCAGAATGGAGATTATGGAGGAAATAGTGAGCAAATTAGAAGACCAAACTGTAGAAACTATGCAGTTTAAACAACATACAGAAAAAGACTGGATTTAAAAAATGAACAGTGCTTCAGGAGCCTATGGAGTTATGTCAAAAGATCCAATGTTTGTATGCTAGAAGACCTAGAGAGAGAGGGGAAAATGTGGGGCTTAAAACGTATTTGAGGAAATAATGATTGATGCTTTCCAAAATTTGGGAAATTTATCTACAAATTCAATAGCTGAACAAAACCTGAACAGAATAAACCCAAAGAAACCCATGCCAAGACACAGCAAACTTTTGAAAACTAAAGACAAAGAAAATATCTTTAAATTAGAAAACCAAAGAGATACACGCAAGCCTATGTTTATTGTGTCACTATTCACACAGCTAAAATATGAAATCAACCTAAGTACCTATCAACAGATGAATAGGTAATAAAATGTGGTATGAAATATTATTCAGCCATAAAGAATAATGAAATCCTGCCATTTTCAACAAAGTGAGGAATTTATATTGAGTGAACTAAGCCAGATGACAGAAAAACAAGTATTACATGTTCTCTTTCATAAATGGAAGCTTTTAAAAAAAGTCAACCTGCTCACGATGAAAGTGATCAATATGTACAACAAGTATGTACTAACAAAAAAAGTCAATCTGAGCCGGGCGTGGTGGCCCACGCCTTTAATCCCAGCACTCGGGAGGCTGAGGTAGGCGGAGCGTTGTGAGTTCGAGGCCGGCTTGGGCTACAACGCAAGCGGAAGGCCGGCCTGAGCTACATAATGCGATCCTGCCTCGAAAAACCAGAGCTGGGAGTTTGGCTCAGTGCCTTAAGCGCCTGCCCTGGCAGGCGTGAGGTTGTGAGTTCAATTCCCGGTGCCGCAAAAAAAAAAAAAAAAAGTCAATCTGAATGTAGAATAGCAATTAATGAAGTATGGAAAGAGGAGTGGGAGAATGCATAAGAGGAGACTGAATTTGATCAGTGCACACTATATGCATGTGTAGAAATAATGCATTGAAACCCACTATTATGTAAAATCAGTATGTGTTAATCAAAATAAAATAATTATACAAAAAAATAAAAGAAGTCACTTGCACCTGCAAAAAAAAAATCTTTGAAGCAACAAGTGAGAAATGACATTAATCTGGAGGAGAAAAACAATTAGAATAAAGACATTTTCCATCAGAAATCATGCCTGCCAGAGGAAGTGGCATAACTTGTTTTGGGTGCTGAAAGAGTTGAACATATGAAGTACACTCAAAATTAAACAGTAAAAGAAAACAAAAAATATTTAAAATGAGCAAAAGATTTCAAGGGACATGTCTCTGAAGAGATTATGCAATTGATAAATATACATATAAGAAAGATGTTCAACATCACTAGTCATTAGGGAAATGCAAATTAAGACTACAATATGCCATTGCGGCATATCTACTAGAACAGCTAAATCAAAAAGGAGTTACAATACTACATCCTGGCATGGATGCAAACAAACTGGATGTTTCACACATTTCTGGTGGAATTGTAAAATAGTAGAGCTGCTCTGGAGTGTATAATGGTATACTTCTAGAAACAATATAGCGGTTTCTTAAATGAAACATACACTTACCATAGGACAAACTCAAGGTTGTGTGTGAGAAGGAACAGAAGGAACTCGTGACTGCTGTGTCACCACAGTGGCTACCTGGTATCAGCCATCGGCCAAAAGAGCTTCTTGTGGATCTTGAGGGCTAGTGAGCTGACCGGCATGGTCCTGCAGCACCCAGCTGTACATGTTTTAGATGAGCAGCCTGGAGAATTTCACCCCGACCAGAAAGTCATAAGGAGCATCTCAAACCATACTACCTGAAAAAGAGCAAAATACTGAGGCTCATGTCCCAGGATGCCAAGCCCCTGAGGTGGACGGTATGGACTCCATGTGTTCTGATGTCTGAGACTGAAACCTCACCAGTATATATGTAACCTGCCAGTAGCTAAGGAGACTTTTGGGGGACAAGTGCTTGTTGCGCTAGGCAAACTTGCCTGTGAGCATCTGCATAAACACATTCTAGCCAAGGAGCTCAGCAAGAACTCCATGGTGTGGGAGACAGATTAGATTCTCCTGGGCTAGTGAAGGCCTATGGTCTGCTGCGGATGCTGCATAAAGTGAAGAACACCATACTGCCCTACCATACTGACTTCAACCCTTCCACCTACCCGAGGCCGCCTATAAACTATCGCATTTGTAAAGATCACGGCACTGAGAATCCTCCATGAAGAACTGCTCAACCTCTGCCTTTAACCACAGCACCATGGAGCACGGCTAGGTGGCCAAAAAAGATTGGCACCATACCCGACTTTGTCCTGGATAGTTTCTTCAAGACCTGTGGCGCCTCCCTCAAGGCCTGTGGACGCCGCCACTGCCCCTGTGCACTGCCTCCCGCTATCTTTTTGTTCATAAACACAAGGGAAAGAAAGGGAAGGGGGAGGGAAACCAGAGAGACATCCATTAACAAATGAATTTCAAGGACATTATGGTGAATGCATGAAAGCAAGCTCCAAAGGTCACATTTTGTAGGATTCCATTTACACGTTTTCTAAATCAGAAAATTACAGAGAGGAAGAAGAGATTGCTGGTTGCCAGGGGCTAGGGCGAGTGGGTGGGAGGGGGAGTGGGTGTGGCTAGAAACGGATAGCAGAAAGATGTCTGTGACAATGGAACAGTTCTGTATCTTTATTGCTGTTGGCTCACACAGAGATCTACATATTTTTACAACTTCTTGTGGATCTCTAATTGTTTCAAAATTAAAAGTTAAAAAGGATGGGAAAAGAGGAATTACAGGCACTGAATAAAGACAATGCTAAAGGGATATTATCCTGTAAAAGGGAGCAGAGAAATGGGGTGGATCGTGAGCAAAGGATGGTGACTCAAAAGAAAAAAATTAAAAATATTTAGTGGGAGTAATAGCATAATTGAAGGTGATGGAAAAGAACCTGTAGCGGGAAGCAGTTTTATACTACAGAGGCAAAAGAGGAGAAAATTGCCAGAAGGAAATGGGAACTCACACACAAGTGGAGGGGTTAGGCTTACTAGGAACAGGGACAGTTCATCCATAGTAGTAGTAGTGGAAAGGGTAGAGTATATGCACGGACTTAGGTGGGTGAGTAGATGCAGGGGTAGAAATTTGTGAGCTTTGTATTCTGGTTGAGCTTATTTTCTCAGTGAAACCGGAAGCAAGGTCAGGGGCTGAGAATGAGGATATGTGCAGAGGTGTTAGAGATTTGAGGGGAGAGGAGAAGGTATGAAATAGTTGTCTAGGAAACCAGCAGAGTAAATGGACTAGGATAACATTATGTTATTTCCTGGCAACATTAAGTGCCCACTTGAGGTTCATGGTCTTGAATTTAAAGTGAAAGTGTCATTTTGTGTTTTTCTTGGGGGATACAGGAAAGGAGTAGGAGTCATTGATAATGACAAGGAGCAAGGGGCTGCAATTAGGAGGAGGATAAAACTGGAAGAGGGCATTTCAAGGCACTGAGAGACTAGTGTGCTGAAAGGATCAGGTATTGATATATTGGGATCACAAAGAATGACAGAATTAATTGCAAAGAGAGTCAGTAAGGCAAAAGTTAAAATACTGGAGAAGCTGGAAAGGCACCTGAGGTTCTATAGGTAACAACAAGGTAGGAAAGTGACTAATATATTCATTTGGAGATTTAAAAAATAACAAATGGGGATTTTTTAGTAAAGAGAAAAGGAGAATAATGTGGTAGCAGCAGTGAGGGACCCTAGGCTGAGAGGTCTGTAGGTCCTTGGATAGATCCAGATTTTAGCTAAATCAAGAAGATGAGGGAGAGCTGAGTATGGTAGAGCATGCAAGTAATCCCAGCTATTTGTGAGGCTAAAGCAAGAGAATCACAAGTTTAAAGCCAGGCTGGGCAATTTAGCAAGCTACTGTCTCAAAATAAAACAGTTTTTTTTTTTTTTTAAGGGCTGAAAAGTATAGTTCAGTGGTAGCCTAGTATGCAAGAATCCCTGGGTTTCATCTCCAGTACAACGAAGATGAAGGGATCATTCAGAAAACAGAAAAGAAGGGCTGGGGATTTAGCTCAGCGGCACAAGTCCTTGCCTTGCA